>JAVFBZ010043688.1:0-10523 GCA_032466195.1 Katharina tunicata
TCAAGTCGGCATGTCTGCATTGTTCTACAGTAATAATACGACACCTCTGTGCAGAGAGTACTATACAGTTTCCATAGAGATATTGCATTTTCGCTCTCTACGGGAAAATGGCGGCACGAAAAATTACACTGTTCTTCACGCATACTGAAAAAAACATCGACTATTCAGTTTTTTGTTAAAAACTTGATTGGAGAATTAATCGCGAGGAGTACTCCTCCGTAGTCAAGCAATACTCCCTTGTGATGATTTGGATGAGTGAGTACTCCTCTCATTTTTTTCCTTATCTGGAGCACTGGTACTAAAGGTTATTGCACTCATACGACGGTGCGCCAGCCCGATGGGTGAAAGAAACCGTCCTCAACAACACTGACAACAAACAACAATGCCGCAGGACAAGGACTATAATTAAAACAGGACGACCTAACAAATCGGCTTCCTGATATCTCTAAGATCAGAAAGCACCAGGGTAAAGTAAGCACCCACAAACCACCCACTCTAACTATGGAAGACTACTCAATTGGAATAGAGGAGAAAAAATTACACAAGGGTGCTACCTCAATAAAATTTACAATCATTCAACAAAGATCTATTGAAATGCCAATTGTAGTAAAAATCTTAATTGATTGTCTCATAAAATTTCAATAAAAGTATGAGTTGAGCCGTGTTAGTCTCTAAACGTAACAGCCAAGGAAGATATAGTTTGCACCTAGACTAACAAAAGTAAATTAAAGATATAATATATATGCACAAGCTTTCGTCTACGTCTACAAAAAATTTAACGTTGAGCTAGTAGGTTGCAGTGTACAAACTGCATCCATGGTATCAAACACATTTTACTTTTTGAGCAGTTCTTTGATGTCTGTAGTCCAGGAGGTATTTGATATATGTCTTCCGCCCTCGGATTGACCTCGTTCTGGTTCCTTTACCACCACCATTATTAGAATCACCGACAACACGCCCAGGGCTGGTGTCACCTACACAAAGATTTATATAATTATTTGCTTGCTGTTTATACCAGCACTATTAAAGGGATATTCAACTTAAAGAGACAACTTTCAGGGATGATGTACTGAATTATTATTTCGATTTTATTATTTTAATGATTATTTAAACAGCTATATTTGTTTGATTGATATTTTACACAGTAATTAAGGTTATTTCAAGAATAGGGTGACAGGTCATCTTAATGAGTTAAGGAAAAAAGTCTGAAGCCCTACTGCCAGGAAACAAGAAAATACAGGACATTCCCGAGCACAAATCAGGGCGACACAACAGATGGACAGGCAATGCACAGGAAGTCACCACCAGGGAACCCCATAGGAATCCCAAACATGTACTTGGCAAACTTATCAGAATTAAGAAAGTAGTGCTTACCCTCAAAGCCCATTGCCAATGACCAGTCCAGGCGGCTATGTTCGAGCTCAAAATATAACCTAGGCCGCTGAAACAAAAACAATCAATATTTAAACAAGGCATCGCAAATGATACAAATCCCCTCATACGGCTCATAGTATGGTTTATCATCTTGACACTACAACCATGTAGTTAGAACTTGTTCAATATATTTTCAAAATAGACAGGTGTGTGAAATTTGAAGAAAATTGGACCAGAGACAAAGTTGCTAGAGCGATGACAAACTTTTTCTTGACATGGCTACCTACTTTGACCTTGACCCTGCTTGTGCAAAACATTTTCAGGTTAAGACATTTGTGTGAATATGATGAAAATTGTCCCAGGGCCAAAATCCCAACACAAAAAAGACAACACAGGACACTAGGCAAACGATGTCAACCATGATGCAAAAATTTGGCTTCCTGTTGCCATTTGCCCAGGTGCTCTGATGGTTCTTGGGATTAGGAAACTCTCACAAACCACCAGCTTGAACGCGGGTATGTACTGTTGATAGTATTTTCATGGTAACTCCCAATACCCTAAATCCTCAACAAACTTGACCCTAAGGGCACAAGTTTTAAGTAATTTACTGTATTTATAAATTTGAATTTGGAAGAAAAACTTATATTTTTTGATAGTTTCTGAACTTCATAAAAAATTGAAGATTGTGTTTCTATACTTCTTAGCCATTGCAAAACATGTAGTTTTCTAGGTTCCGGAGCTCAATATAGCAAAGGTAACAGCTTCAGGTGTCTTGTCGTAGAAATGGTTGAGCTTCGAAACATCACTGCCATATTGAATATCATAAGCCACGGAAACGAAGACAGCAGAGATCTTAAGGGACAGATAAGACAGCCCAAAAGTGACCTAACAACACGACTACAGTTTGAATTTAGTGGGAGCCCATTTGACAAGATGAGGAAGTGTGAAAGTCTGTCATTGTAGGGTGGACGAAACAGCCCTCAAACAGCAAGTAGATTCAATAGTTTAGACATACGGATGCTGGTTGATGATCGAAATAGATTAATTTAATTATGTGAGGTAAGTCTTTATGTTTCTGTTTTATTTTCTTGATATTTGAAAGTTCTAAAGCTGCCGGGAAAAATCCATCTTGCAGATACTGAACACTTTTGAGCCCCTTATCTCTAGGATTCACAATTTGAAATATGACTAGTAGTTTGTTAAATGGTTAAGGGGTCAAATTTGTTGAGGATTTAGGGTAGGACATATCTCACCTTCCAACAGGTATGGCAAAATAGAAAATCATAAGCATGAGTGAGCGTTTTTCCTTAGCAAACAGATCTGCAATTAGAGTGGGAGCAATGGTGGAATAGCTGGCTTCTCCAACACCCACCAAGGCACGAAAGGCCATAAACCAACCAAATTGCTGAAACATAAACAGTTTGGTCAAGCAGTGTTAAAATAATCTACCTCAACTAAATCTACAGCTTCACCTAATTACTTACCTAAGCAGTAAGCAATGTCAGACCAACAGATTTTTTAATATAAAATGTAAAAGAAACTCAACAAAGACAATTTTGGCTGTAACAATGCATACAATTAAAGCATCTATGAATATGAAGTAAAAAATTTGTACAGTCAACTGAACTGCTTAAACTGTTAAAAATCACCCCAAAATAATGTTCGGTCAAATTTAAAGAACTTGATGATCATCGACTGTGTCCAAAAATAGTGGGTAATATTTTGGGGCCAAGTAAAAAAAATCAATAACCAACATTTTGTTGCAAAATCGGTTCATTGCCTTAAGCTGGTGTTTGGCTTTGTACATCAAAATATACAGAGCCAAATATCAGTTTCATGCATATTTACAACTGTAAATATAAACTGTATAAATGTCTAGAGTTAAGGGTTAGGGGTTGAGGAACAATATAGAGACTGTTGATAGTCAAACACCTCACTATCATTTTGTAACCTCGTAAAGATGTTTTCAAGTGTTTGTTTGTTTGGGGTTTAATGCCGTACTTAAGGTTATTTTACTCATACGACAGCGTGCCAGCCCAATCAATGAAGAAACCCACCCTGAACAATGTTGGCAACACAGAAGACACCACAATACATTTAAAGGAGGAAAACTGGACGCCACAACAAAACGTCTCTCTGATGTCCATCAGATCAGAGAGCACCAGGGCACAGGAAGCTCCTGTCCAACCAACCACCCTTTTTAAGAGTATTTACATGTATGTTACCAAGTGAGAGTTAGAATGTGACGGTGTATGGTGGAAAACCGGGAAGAAACCTCGTAAAAAAACACCCCGCGAACTCCGCAGCAAACCAAAAATCTTCCCTTATATACCTAAGGTCCCCGCAATATGTAAATTAGTCACATACAAACAAAAGGTCAAAAATCATGAAATTATTGAATCCAGTGGCTCATAAAACATTTACAATTAGCTTCTGTGTCATGTCAAAATACAAAGGGCCATAACTCCGACGGGGCTGCTCATTTTCAATCGTCTCAAATGTGCTATGTGTCTTCTTAACCATGTAAATGAGTCAATACGTGACTAAAATGATCCGAAAGAAAGAATAGATAACTTACCGTCATGAATGAGCCAATAAGTGTGACAGCTGACCAGAATAATATTCCACCAGACATAATGTACTTTCTGATCCATCTATCACCGAGGAATCCAAAGATCGGTGAGAATACCATGTAGCTTAGAATGAATGAGGTCTGAAGAAGACCAAGCAGAGTCTTGTTAACCCCAAAGTCTTCCTGAATCTCGCCCAGAACACCTATTAATTAAATCTCAATTATTTTATTAAGTAAGACTGACAGTTAACAAAAACAAAATTATTTACTTAAAAGTTTACAACTTTTGAAAATTGTTCTTTATTGTCTTCATATCGAGTTACTGTTTTGGGTCAGTTCTGACGACAGTTAATTGATTTAAACCATTAACATAAAGAGAACCGGCCAAAATACATTTTATTTTTAAACTTGATTTGTCAAAACAAATGGCTTCCTCCTAATAGTAAGTAGTGACTATTGTTTAGAATCAGAAGATTAACAATTTATCCCGGAAGTTTGATGAGTGTTGCCTAGTATGTTGCTGTGGTTGTTTATCTAATATCTTAAAACCTTCAATTCTTATTGATCAGTGTCGAGTCAGACTGTGCAACTTTAAACATTGCAAACACTTAAGGGGAATTTGGGAGCTAACTTTGGTGGCTTTCATTTTGAAACAAAATCTAGTAATCTTTATAACAACATGTTTCTGTTTCCTTGTCACTTCTGTAAGTTCTTCAGTTCAAGGATAAAGGAAATCAGTGAACAAAATTCTTCATACCAAGTAAATAAACTTTTTCCAGCATCCCAAAAACATAAAATTAAATGACAAAGTTTCGGAGTATTATCATAAAAAGTATTTCAGGTAGAACAGTTTTGATGTCATATTCCGAAAGTCTAGCCTTCATGAAATTGCAACTGCCAGAATTAAAAGACCCATATCTCGGATATATATCTTGGAATTTGGAGCTATAACTTGAAAAAGCTTCCTCGTTGTATATTAAGGTGAGATTGCATTGAGAATTATTTACAGAATTATTGAAGGGAGTCACCGAGGTCAGAACAAAATTAAATAAATTATTCTTTTTAGCCTATTTGACACAGAATGGACCAAGCTTGAAATAAGTTTTTTTTAATCGATTTTAGGGATGTTTATGTGGAGTGCATACACACTGTACGCGCAAACAGTTGACAAAAAGACTTATGGGTGAATCCTAGATGTTGGTATTTCAACGGCAGGCATTATCAACCTTTCAGAAAACCTAAATGTCCGAGCCATTCTTACAAGAAGGTTGGGAGAAACAAGATAATACCGAAACTGAGGGGATGGGGTAAGAAGGTAATATGTAATCATAATGTCTAATCTATAAGGCTGGTAGGTGGTTGGGTGGGAGCCTCCTGTGTCCTGCTGCTCTCTGAGCTAAGGGGTGGGTGGTTGGGTGGGTGGTTGGGTGGGAGCCTCCTGTGCCCTGCTGCTCTCTAAGCTAAGGGGTGGGTGGTTGGGTGGGAGCCTACTGTGTCCTGGTGTTCTCTGAGCTAAGGGGTGGGTGTTTGGGTGGGAGCCTCCTGTGTCCTGATGCTCTCTGAGCTAAGGGGCACAGGATGCCGATTTGTTGCGGAGTTT
This sequence comes from Katharina tunicata, assembly GCA_032466195.1. Taxonomy (NCBI): domain Eukaryota; kingdom Metazoa; phylum Mollusca; class Polyplacophora; order Chitonida; family Mopaliidae; genus Katharina; species Katharina tunicata. The sequence goes on from JAVFBZ010043688.1 coordinate 5,547, forward strand.
TGTTAATGTTATGTAAATGTTTTGTCCTGTCCTGCATGTTATCGGTGTCAGTTACGTTGGTTTCGTTTACGGGGCACGCCATCAAAATAGTGAAATAACCTTTAAGTACGCCGTAAAACCCCATTTAATCAAACAAATTTATAAGGCTGGGGCAAACAGTCTAGTTTCAAATAATCATTACAGAACATACAGGAATATGCAAGTGGTGACAGTGATTGAGTGGGGTCTTACGCAATACTGAAGGTTATTTCACCAAAGGTTAATGCGCTTTTTTGACAGCGTGGCAGCCCAATTGGTGAATGAAACCCCCCTCAACTACACTAGCAACACAGAAGACACCACTCAAAACCGAACACAACAACAAATTGACATACTGACGTCCCTTAGCTGAGAGAGAACCAGGTCACAGGAACCTCTCGCCAACCACCCGCCAAGGGGTGTTAAATCCAAACCTTAACAGCTCACCACCAATCTATCTGCGTATTATCAATTTTTACGCATTAAAACAAATTCCCTTCATGCCTTTAGTTTTGTTGTCTATTTGTGTTCATTAACATCCCAAAGAATAGATTCAAACCATTAATTCCAAATCAAACGCATAATTTGGGTAAAATCTTTGATTAGAATGCCTGCCCATCATTCAAACATATTTTTTCAATTAAAATGGTATACTTTTAGTTTTAATGATAAATTGACAACTGTTCCTGACAGCTTGGGATAAAATGTTGGCAATTTCTGTCACAGTTCATTATATAGAGAATGGAACGAGCACTATAGATTTTGTCAAGATAGATAACGTGTATGTGTATACTGTATAAGAGCAAATGGATACCAAATTGAGAAATGTACCAGTTTAAAAAAGCCTGCTTTCCGCTTCCGGCTTTTTTACGGTTCCGCTTCCGGTGGCGTAGGGTAACCGGCACAATGGACTGTTTTTTAAATGGACTTGCGCACGGCGTCCAACGCAGGTCACGCGAAACGGTTGATTTTGTTATTAGTTCACAAAAAAGGACAATTAACATTGTTTTCGTCAATGATATATTAAAAAAAATTCATAACCTTCCTTTCGATTCGAGTTAAACACTTTACCGATCAAACTGTTTGCATCGCATATCTCCACGAAAGTACCAGTCGAACATAAAATGGCGCACTAAACGCGGTATCGATGGACATAAAATGTTGGACGTTTCTCAAGATTTACAAGTCCGGGACCACGAGTGTTATATAACATATTCAAGTTCACACTAAGGGAGAAAATCTTCAGTAGTTTACTTTCAACGCTACGACTAATGCCAGACACTGACTTGAGAACGGGTGTCAAACTGCGCTCAACTGCCCTGAGTTACGGACCGAAGAGCTTACGCCCGCCTCTAAGGATTCCGCCTCACAGGCAAGGCAGTGAGTGTGTCCACAGAGCTTCGGCAGGTCATGTATGTTCAAGCAACCAAAATCCCAGGCCAAGTTGCTCTATTAAAGAACTGTCACTGTTTTACTAATTCTGCTTATATAAAATAAATCTTCCCCATGCCCTTAGCATTCTGAGGAAGCAGCTTTGGACTAGCCGTGTCGTGGGTGCTGATCAACAGACGTCTGCATATGTTCATTAGTTTCAACAGCATCATTAATTATTTATGTGGAACCAACAAGTTTTTTCAGAAGTATATATGTTATCAATCACATTCTTTACAGGCTTACTGTACACAGGATGTACCAAATTACAATGGGGACACTTTAAATATCTAAACAGCATCATCCAAAATATTATCAATGTAGCCCGGAAGTTTATTAAAACTGTCAAGCATAATTAAATTTATTATCTTTTTTTTTTCTGAACTAATTAATCAGAGTGATCACAGCTTCCCTGTTGTATACCCCACAACATATAATGTGTGGGGATGCTTTGATGGCTTTCGACTCCATCTGTACATATTTATTATAAATACTATCTTGCCATCACATCAGACTCACAGCTCCTGCAAACTCTATTGGATTTCACTGGTACATGTATTGTGCATTACAGTGCATATTTCATCTGCGTGTGAAGATTTCAGTGACATTATATATAATCCCAGACCCTGTTTGCCAGATGTCCTGGGTTGTTTTCCCCATGTAGCCTAGGGATGCAAATTTATCTTTCTCTTCATCGTATATTGTATATAAAAAATACAGTTACTAATATTTTGTAGATTCTCCTTTAATTTTGCAGATACCCGCGTTGATACAATATACAGTTTAGGTGTAACTATTCAGCTGGTATAAATATTTTTAAGTTGTTACAGTTATAGGCTTTTAGCATCCCAAAGAGCTAGTTGTAAAAATTCTGGTTCCCATTGACAAGGGCTATAATATTTTCAGTGAGTGGCCAAATCGTCCAACTTTAGAAGATCCCCGTCTCCCATAATTTAACATTACGTAGTTAAAATAACGTAACAGTTTAATAATATTCATAATATTGTTATAATAAAAATATATATTCCAAATGTCAGAATACTCAATGGTATTGTGATAGTTATTTTAATGCAATTGCTTATGCTTAACAACAATGTAGTTTTGAAATTTTATGATGTTCAGCTGCAATTAATACCCTTAATCCTCAACAAATACGACCTCTAAGGACACAAACTTAATTTATTGAATGTTTAAGTGTGAATTTAGAACTAAAACTGACATTTTCTGGCAATTTTAAGTTTGAACGTCATAAACAAAAATAAAAAATTGCACGTCTACACTCCTTATCCTTTGCGTAAAATGTAGTTTTATAGGTTGTAAAGTCAGGGGGTCGAATTTGTCGAGCATTTAGGGTATGTTTTTTATTCCTTGTTCTTGTTTTTTGATTAAAAATAAATGAGTTAAGTTAGGACAAAATAAGAATTTAAATATATCTATCTACGTGATTGATTGGGGTTTATGCCGTACTTCAGGTCATCAGTATTTTAGCCAGAAATCAAAAAGACGGTGTCTCAAATCCCTATTTTCACAGAAATCAAAGAGGGTGTCGCCGGTGACATCTTTCCTATGTTAAATTTGATTGAGATACTATCATAAGGTGTCAAAAATGGCTTCTTTAAGGTGTCTCAAAGACACTGAGACACCTCTGGCTAATACTCTGCTTAATTTTTACTGATTAACTTGTGAACAACAATAGATGCAATTTAATAATAAATATAATATTACATATAACTTAACTCTACTGGCACTGCTCCGTCATGCAGTAACAGTAACTTATAATAATATATTGATGCTTTGCTTGAATGATTTGTTTTTACTTGAAAAAGCAGTGAGTTGAAGATATTCCAAATTAAGAAAACGAAAAGTAATATGTTGTCTGGACTGTAGGTATAGCAAATGAAACAAATGTTTGGTTAATATTGTACATCAAACTCAAGGTTAAATCAGTTTTCACTTTTGGTGGAACATCCCTTCAACTTACATGTAATTGCACTTTCCTCCATATCTATATGCTTTTGAGTTTTTTTTTTACTACATAAGGGAAGAATTATCTCAAGAATTTGATTCTCAAAGAAGACTACTCAGTCTCTTTTTCTGCCATATTTGACTGATTCAATATAGTAAGTAACACATTAAATAATATTGTTAACATGGAAAATCAAGTCTTAGATGGTTATGTAAGAATTTCTAAGAACTTGTATTTTTTTATAAAATATATCAGCCCAAATCATTTGAAGGTGTAAAATATAATTAAATTAATCATAATCAAAACTAACACTTTTGTATGAAAAAGTGTAGTACAATATCGCTTTGTATGCACGTTGAAGAGCTATAAGCATACTACAATAATTGTATAGTACTATACAAAAGTATTTAATTAAAACAGCAATTCATATTTGTCTAATATTTAATACATTTAAGACTTTATGAAGTTCAACTGACCTAGAAGATCTTTCCTGCTTACAGAATCCAGGTCTACATGTATATTTTTGTATAAGCGAGGAACTGCGTGGTCACTTTTATCGGAAACTATCAAATAAAAAGCTACGGTATTTCAATAAAGTTTGGGCTGTTTGAAACATTTCATTTCGCACTCGCCTTTTGGTGGCACCTAAGTGCATATTATTTTGAAACTCACCTGCCACGGTAAATCTGTCCATGTAGTTGAGCAGATTGACCAAGAACAAGATAGCAACCGTAACATAACCTCTCCTTCGCGACGGTCTCTCCGATGTGGCGGAAACTGGCACCACAGTAACACCAACATCGTCATCTGGGGGAATGATCAAATCTGTGTCTAGCGTAGAGCCAAGATCTGAAAAAGGATCACTAGCCATTTCTGTTAGTTGAACTGTATCGTCAAAAGGCAAAATACTACTCATGAGGATAAACAATTAGAAAATGCATCATGTTTTCAAATCTGTCACAATCATGTTGTTTAGTCGGGTGACAGGAAGTTACAAGCACTGCCCTCTAGAAAAAACAAGGCCAGCGACTCCCACGGTTTTCCAAGATCCTAAGAAACAATTTAAACCAGTCGGACCGATACGTGTACACCACACACAATGCAACTACCCCTAATTCCTTAAATATGACGCGTTGGCGTTTTTAATCACACTTTCATGTAAAGCAGCCCTTCTGTAAAAGTATGAATCGATCTGTATATCAATTGCTTTGATAGACATAGGTGCAACGAGTAAAAATTCTGGCGAGCTAGCTTAATAATATTCCATTGTTGGGGACTCGAATCGTCATGAAAAGAAGAATAAATATATAATTGATTGATTGGTGTTTAACGCCGTGCTCAAGGGTATTTCACTTATATGACGGCGGTCGGCGGTGTGTTGCAACATAAGACAGCGACTCTAACACAACCATAAAAGTCACATAAGTGCTATTGCTGTTGGAAAGATCATCCCAGATAGCATACTGACGTTTTTTAAACGTTGACATGTGGTTGATATGGTTGATATTTGGTTTACAGTTTGACCTAAAAAGTTTTTAAAACGTTGATAAATGGTTGACATG
>JAVFBZ010043730.1:0-10521 GCA_032466195.1 Katharina tunicata
TGAGTGGCATTTAGAAGCTGGGTAAATTACAAAGACATGACGACTGAGATGGATTTTCAACTTCTGGATATATTGAAGTTGAAAATCCAGAAGTTGAAAATCCAAATCAGTCGTCATGTCTTTGTAACTAAAGATGCCAGAGTAAATTGACAAACTAAAAAAAAAATCCTCGTTTATTTTGACCGGTTGACCTTGACCCTACGACCTTGAAATTCAAATCGGTTCAAGACGTTTTCTTAATAAAGAAGTGTGTGAAGTAATTTTTTTGATGATTCACCCGCGTTTAAAAAGGCTATGTCTTACCTGTGAGTTTGAACTCAGGAACACCATATTCGATTCAATGTCGAATTTGAAGGGAAAGGTGAACAAAAAGCAATAAATCTGACTGAAAGAATAATCATTTGAATTTTTGGTAAAATAACCCACAAAAACAAAATACATATCGAAGCACTTTATTTCAAAATCATATTAACGTTTTACTGACATTCAGCGTTCGCAATTGCATCCAAAAATACACATTTTCAAATTTTGTCAACGGTTGAAAAAGTTTCCATATATTGCTAATCTGATTCACTTCGTATATACATGTATAGGGTAGACATATAACTGAAAAAGAACAAGAGACAAATTATACAATATTTACATAAACTTTAAACCACAAGAAGTTTAATGACAATGTTTATCATGTAAGACAAATTTAAAGTAAAAATGTAGTTGTGGGAAATACATAAATTTCCCCAGCCATGATTAGTCCAATAGCTGCTTCATGCTATTTTCACCATTGTGTTTATGGTATAAAAAAAAACGCAGTAGCTAACCGTAGAAACACATGTTCACATACTGTAACGGCCACATTATATATATATATATGATTTTTACGATGTTTTTATTGACTTTGTAGTCCATACATAAATACTGTTTGAATAGTCCGTTTCCGCCAGCTATCCACGTAAATAGTTTGGGTTTTGGCTTTACCCAGAGAACGACGTGTGACGAACGTTAACATGAAAGGTCACACGATTTGCAGAAAGCAAATTAACCAGAATTTCATATGCAGAAAACCATGATGGTAACAATGAGACACACAAACGGTATTTATGTTACCTTTTTTATGTTTCTATTCAGGCTTAAATGTAGTTTGCTTTTCCCGCCATATAGTCAAAGTATGACTGTGGTGGTGTTGTTGTTGTTTCGATTTCTGTACTAGATCCCACACAATGTCAATCCATGTTATATTTACATGTAAACTAAGTTTAATCATACATGATCAAAGGAAACTAATAGTTAAGTAAATAATTGATTTATTATGTTTAAAACTCGTATATCATATAACTGACCAATGTAAACGAATGCACATGCACGCATATTTATGTTTATTTGATTTATGTTAATCAGTAGTAAAGTAGTATTTAACGTTCTGTTTTATTGTTATTTCAGTTAACCATGAACTCATGAACTCATGACCTCATTACCTCCAATTAGTAATGATAATACCCACCATGTCATCATAAGGTGTATATCAACTGGTATTAATGGAGAAATAAAAGTTACAGTTCTGGTACTTGATGATGCAGCGTTAATTATACATTACTTCATCGAGTCAAAATGAATATTCCTGTACTGGCGAGTACATGCTGTTTCAACGGCTGTCTAATCCAACTTTAAGGACTCATATTGTGGTTCAAAATGAACGTATGGTGAAACAAGTTGATAATTTCTGTATGCACTTTACATCGTTTTGATGTCAGATAGGAAGTGGGATAGGAAGAACATGGGTATAGTTTGCTGAAAGAAAAATATACACACGACGACTGGTAGGAGAATCTCTTTATTAAATCCCAGCTAGTTCCAGTTTCTGTCAACAAGAGTATGCACCTCTATGAAAAATTTGATGAAAGATCGGAGATATCACTCTTCCACTTTTATAGCACATATTAACCGATTCCAAAATAACTCTGCTCCATTCGGATCATCTACCATTTCGATATAAGTCTGCCGGCGAAATAGATCCAAAATTTCTCTTGGAAGTCTTTTGTTGGGGATATCTTTTAAGAGAACCACGATTAGTGTCTGTCTGTTATTGTACAGAGACTCCATTCGGGCCATGTTCAGTTCATACATACACCATTTACTCTTGAGGAACTCCTCCGTCAGAAGAACCACAGTCTTACTGCTGTTTCTGATAGCGTTCATTATGTTATCTGCTACAAATAGACCTGGTACGAAATCGCGTTTATCAATACAAAGCTTCAATCCAGTATTAGTTTCTAAACGGGGAATGATACGGTTTACTATGAAATCTCTGGAACAATCCTCGTACGAAACAAATGCATCAAAGAAATACTGACTTTCTTCAGCTATACTGTCGAGTCTTTGGTATCCTGTCCTTTCCTTCTTGTTAAGAGTCACATAAAGAAAGTATCGAATTTTCCAGCGATTTCGGCGAACAATAAAACAGATTAGAATGATTAGGAACAGACCAACACAGACTGACGTTGCTGTAATTAAAATAGTGTATGATGGACAATGGTTCTGAAGATAATTGAGAATATTATTTGCTCGTGTAAAAGAGAGTTTAGTGCCATTTTCCAATGTACACACAGTTGATGTCAGATTGACAAACCTAACCTTTGTTTGTGTAAACCATACAACAAAGTCTTCTGTTTCACAAGTACATCTTAGTGGGTTTGCGCTAATGTCAACTTCTACTAAACGAGATTGGCCTAGGACATCCAGATTTACCCGAAGATTTTGTGGAAGGGTGTTGAACTTGTTGTCTTTCAAATTCAGTCTAGACAAATTGTAGAGCTTTGAAATATCCGCTTGCCAAGAGGTCAGATAGTTAGAAGATACGTCTAATTCTTGTAAGTCTATCAAACGAGAGAACAGATTTGGCCTTGTGTTCTCTTGCAAGTTTCGGTGCATATCCAAAAGTTTCAATGATGTTAGGTTGTAAAAAATGTTTTCCAGTAACTCCGGTCCGAGCCGATTGCGAGCTATTCTAAGAGTCTGCAGATTGGGCAAAAACCCGAAAAACTGAGTTGAAACATAGTCACAATCGTTTCCGGACAAGTTGAGGTGTAGTAGAGTCTCTATGCCGAAGACAGGGCCTTGCCATCCATTAAGAAGATTGTAGGAGAAGTCGGCGTGGGTGATAGACGCGCTATTTAGCGTCATCCTCGGAATCACAAACTTCAGTTTGTAGGTGTTGCTACATTGGATATTCCAAAGGTTTGGAGGGAAGTTCAGAGTAGGTCTTTTTTTCAGAGCAAAGGTCATTATGTTCAACCTAGTGGAAACACCATGGATATTTGGAATCACCCAATTTTCAGGTAAAAGCTTGTCAGTAACTGGAAAATCTCCTTGTATTGTAAGTTTCTGATTATCACTGACATAATTGTGGTCGTACGTTTCCTGGTAACTGACAATGACTTGAGTCAGATTTCTGTATCTAAGCAAACCCAATACCTGTTGTTGAGTACTTTGTATTAAATTCCTGGATGCAGATAAAATTTTAATAGACTTTGGCAAGCAGGAAAGTGCGTCATTAGTGAAGGACACAATGCTGTTATGTTCCATATATATCTCTTCCAGTTTTGTATTGATCAAGTATTTTATATCATGTTTCCTGATGGTTGGAAACCATCCAGGGGAATGAACATATTGCATGATAATTTTACGTATGGTTGTGTTTTGAAGGCCATAGAAGCTTTTGCCAACCCCTTCTATTTCTAGCTTATTGTTGTAACTGTAATCGATGGTATCTATTTTAGGAAAGTATGTGAAGGCATTGGGGTCAATCCATGTTAGTGAACATTGTTTCAACATCAATTGCTTCACTGAAATGTTTTGAAAACTACGAAAGGTGTCTTCGTATATAGAAGAAAATAAAGGCGATAATGACAAATCGAGCGTTGTCAGGGACACCATTTTCTGAAATCCTGTACCAAAGGTTCTGTTGCTCAATCCATCAATGATCAGCGTCTTTAAATATTTTAATTTTCCCAAAGCCTTATCTGGGTAGTTAAACTTCTGTACTGTGTCAGGATTCCTGGATTTAATATTAAGTTCCACTAAACTGGTCAGGGGCGAAAAAACATCATCACCAAAATTTGATGGAGTAAGGTCAAAGGGATTGTTGTTTAGATACAGACTTTTTAAGCTACCCAATCCGACAAACATGCCATTTTTCAAGGAAACTATTTCATTTCCAGACAAATCGAGTTTAATAAGACGGGTCAAGTTTTTGAACACACCGACGGATACGTTCTTTATAGTGTTTTCCTTCAGAATGAGTACAACCGTTTTGATCGAGATATTTTCAGGCACACGAGAAAAGTTGCGGTTAGAGCAATTCACGATTAAATCAGAGTTGTTAGCAAATACTTTTGAACATTCACAAGTTAAAAGCTCCACAGCCAAGCATGAATGATTTTTCTTGGGTGTTTCGTTAATTGGCGGACCTTTGCCGACCTGTGTGTCTTTGTTTTCTATGATTGAGATCAAATCAGAATTTTCTGTGGCGGTATCTGGCCCATGGTTAAATTTCATAAGTGATGGTTTAAGGATTCTTTGACGTTGATAGGCACAGACAGCAGTTGCAGCTAAACAAACGAAAAAGACCCAGCGGAACATCGTCATGGCTGATGGATAGCCTAACTAAAAAGAAAAAGGCAGAGGTTGAAAAAATAATACAGACGATGACTGTGTTAAATGTATTTATTTGAATCGTGTTTAATGTCGTACTCAGAGATATTTCGATCATGTTATGATGTTGCATTGCTTGGATGCAAAACGGGAAAAAAAAACTTCTATAAACCAGCCTGAAACTTCCGCAACTACTTCTGTTTTCGAACCTATGTCTATAAGCTGGAGTAAGACCACAATTACAACTTCAGTTTTGTTAGGGAAAAAAGTTCTTAAAATAAAACGTGTATTTTTCTCTTTATTTTTGTTTTGTCCTCTTGCAAATTGATTTTTGGTTGACTTTATGGTGTTGATATGGAGTATGAGAGTGGAGATTTCAGGTCCGTGTGATATCAATTTATCAAAGCCTACACATGTCCCCTGTGATGTATGGAGATTGTTGAGCGAGGCGTGATTCGGTTGTTGTAGTTTACATTCTGAAGTGCGGTTGTAAGAGGATTGATTTAGGTATGTGCCAGGGATATCGCCCAAAGAAAGGTTGAGAAGGAGTTACGAAACCTAACGTTAACATTACGGCTTATGTAAAATGAAGGGTGGTCTTTTGCCAGCTAAATATGTCAATCATGTTTGCCAACATAAACGTTTATTCCTGACTACAACGCGACATTGGCATGCGTTTTATCTCAAACTAGATTAAATTGCTAGATTTACAGGCTGCGCAGAAACTTGTAGGTAGTAACCACCATTTAGAAATTGTGCACTGCGCCCTTTTACCTCTCCTCAGTAGAGTGTCGAACGAGAGGGGATTGGCTGTCTTTAAGAGAATTGAGAGCTTCGTATAATGCAGATAAATTTTCATACCTTGCGAACGACTATAGTTTATTTGCAGCTAAAAACTGTTTGTTTTAATGATTTGAAATTTCAGCCCGTTGCATTGCTCCCATAAAGATTTCAAGACACAACACAATTCTGAAGCGCAGTACTTCAAAATGTAGATGGACATTTTTTTTTTTTCAAATTATAAGATTTATTGGTTTTTTATTCAATAATTTCTAATATTCATCGGACGTAGAGTGACAGTGAAAATGCTATAGTAGACTGTCGCTTCTTATCTTTAAGGGAAAACTGACTCATAATGTCAATTTTTGTAACGTTCCTACCAAATCAAACCGACAAAATAACAAAAAAATGAATTCTCCATATCTCTGAAGCAAAATTTCGCTTATATCCAGGATTTAACAAAACTCGTACTTTTGGGGTAAAACATTTAATACGGCTTTAGTTTTGTGTTTGGCTATGACAACAACACCAACAACAACAGCTATTGTTAAAAATTGGGATATCGTCTGTAATCAAGGGATTTGATGAAATAGTATGCGTTCAAATTTAAGAGGGCATAAATATCGACGGAACTTACTTGCAAAGGTAATATTTTCCTTCTTAAAATCCCACGAACTGGGTCCCGTTCGTAGGAGGCGATAGTTTGCCCAAGAATTCCCACTGTCACCCACCGCCCTATAAATACGTAAGATTAATAAATATCGTTTGGGAGATACTTCTGTCCGTTCTAACCTATCGGGTGGGCTAGCCTTGGTCCACCACACAACTTCATCTTTAGGATGAAAATAAATAGAACATGCCTTACCTGACTTTCATAGCGTGCGTTTCTACCTTTGAAATGATCGATTCAGATTCTACGATCAGAATTCCCTGTGACTGCCGGGATTCCTGCCCAGGGTAGAACTGGCATATCTCGCGTTTTTGCCCAAATTTAAGCAAGTTATTTCCAATATATCCCAGGCAGATTTACAGTTGTTGACACAAATTCCAACTCCTACTAACTTCCTTGCCTACTTCGCGTTGCACACAATTAAATCGTTAATCAAATTGTATGTGAAGATTAGAGTTTAGTGGATGTTTCCTGTCCAAGATACGTCTAGGTTAAAACCATGTTAATACATAAGTAAATTTGAGCCTTCTTGGTAAACCATATTAAAATTGAAAGTTTACCTAAATTTCGCCAAACTATTAAAACTAGAATTTAATTGACTTTAAGTTAACCAGTTTACTTCATGAAATCAATAGTTTATCTCTTAACTACTGTTTAAAATAAAAAAAGACTTTTAACAAACATTTCCTAAGTCTGTTAAAGTTAGAATTTAGTTGACATGAAGTTGTCTGTTTTGCATACAAGACCTACTGTTAAAGGTTAAATTAAAGTTAATTACTTATGTTTAATAAAATTGCATAAGTCTTATTTATAGCCTATAATATTCATTGTTGTGGTATAATCTATTAAACCCAGCGTTTGGATATATTTAAAGGTATGGTTAGCCTTCAAATTGACGAAAATCATGTGAGTCAAGTCATTTGAAATTAGTATACATTTCAAAACCAAGCTTTTTAAAAACTGTTTCCAATTTAAAGAATTTAACTATAATTTTCTAGTCTAAAATCTAGTTCTTTCATAGAAACGTTGTGTCGTCTGAGCATTTATTCTTTTAGTAGGCAAAAATAAAAAATAGCAAGAATTATACATAATTTTGTTCGGCCGCTATCTAATTAAATTAACAAATCTTTATCTCCAACACCTAATCCAATATACTAAGCTCTTTATCAGAGAATATATATTTTTTTTAGTTTTAATATGTATCTTAAACTACCCTTGCCTCATCTTCGTTTTACAAAAGCCCTAAACGACATGCCCCAAGCGACGTGCTTTCGATATCGTATTCACCGGTTTTTTACGGAAACGGTCAGTTTCTGCATATAAATGTAAGAGTACTAGGTTTAACACCCCTAGAAATATTTTTACAAACTCTCCGGAAATTTAAAAGGGAAAAAAGGCTTACAGCTGAGAGTTAATAGCGATATAGATTTTGTGTTGGTGAAACAGCTGAAGTTGTAAATTTACAGGTAAATTTAGGTTTTTATGTCTTTGACTTCCAACGGGTTTACAAAGTATTCTCAAGTAAACATATTCAGTTACAATTTCTAATTTCTTCTGGTCATTGTAAAATTTAGGTATATTTTAGGGTCGTCTTTTACAGAAAGTTATTACTTCTTTAATTGATATTTACATATCCGGGTTTTGCATTATTGTTAAAAAAATATATATATATACAATGTAGCTTTTATGAATCTCATCCTCTGTTTCAGAAAATAGAATTATACAGTCTATGGCAGCAGATGAAAAAACATACCTAAGTTTTAAGGTGTTTGATCTTGCCCTGAGTATAAACAACATTTTGCACAATACAGGATTTTAAGAGAATGGAAAAAGGCATAATTAACTCTTTGAGTGGCATTTAGAAGTTGGGAATAAGAAGCAAGAACTAGTTTCATATGGATAACAACGTTTTTATTATTTGGACACAACGTTTCAATCTCATTTCAGAAATCATTTTGAAGTGATAATTCTCAACAAATACATGGACTTTTAAACATATTATAGTAACAAGTGTCAAGTGAAATGTGTTCAACAGTTGATGTGAGTGGTTTGACCATGGATGCAGAGGATTTAGTTCTGTCAGGTTTACGGAGAACTGACACGTTATAACTGTGTCGCTGACTAGCCAGGCCGTTCTCAGGTTACTACAACAATAACACCCCTACTTTTAAAAAATATATCAAGTGTTCAAAATGCCGCAAAAGAAATTATCCTTAACAAAAACAACCGAGGAAAAACTTACAGAACAGTTCACAGATGCATTTAAATCGTCTGTATTCAACGAAACTCTGCGCAAAACCATCGAAACTGTTGTGAATGAAGTTAGTAAAAATATTTGAGAAAGTTGAAGATAAATGCTGTGCCTACCAAGAACATATTCTGAAACTTGGGTCAAGAATAAAAGAACTAGAAAAATATTTTCAACGTGACAGGGTCAGGGTCAACAATGTTACAGAATCTGAAAATTAAGACACTGATCAAATTCTTCTGAAACTCTCCAAACGTATGGACATAAATCTATCTTTAGATAATATAAGCCGCAGACATTGAGTTGGGTCGACAGATACTAATGCAAAAAAAGCCAGGGCAAGTTTTGTTAAATTTTCGACACACAGGAAGAGGAAGTGTTTTTTATCAAGCCCGGAAGACCATGAAGGAGCAAACAACATTTCCAGGTCAGAATATGTTATTGTAAATGATGACCTAACTCGACAGCGGACAACTGTTGCTACCAAGACAAGTTCCATAATGTCAAAGATACTTGGATAAGTGATGGTGTAAGTAATACTCAAATTATAGATCATAGCAATGTGTTAATAAAATCTATGGTTGATTTTTTTCGCTGCATTTCCTGTACAGACCATTTCACCAGAGTAACTGTATATTGTGGGGTTGTGCATTGTATTTAGTTTTATTCTGTACATTTGTACGGTTTCTCTTTCACTAGGGTTAAATTTTGATTAGGTTTGGGGTATCATTATCTACAAAAAAATAAAATTAAAATAAATAAATGGCATAGAAAGTCAACCGTACATTTTACCTTGGTACTTCAATTCGAGTGTCTTTAAATGGGTTTTGTTAAGAGTGGAGCATAATTTAGAATTCATTGTAGCCAGAAAAGAGACCAACAGTTCTAAAAGAGAGACAATTAATATATGCACTTCAAATCTCCAGTCAAAACTCTATTATTCTTCAGATTCTAAAGTACTTTGGTCAGCTGTTAACTCGTTACTTGGTAGTAAATCCAGCACCACTGTTGGACGATGGAGTTGTTATCTCCGATTCTTGGAGAAAGGCTAATCCCTTTTGTCAGTATTTTGAAAAGCAGAGGACTATTTCCCGTGATGTCCCAAAGCCCAAATTCAGACTTCAACGGTTCAACAAATGCTATCTTCTATAAATATTTAGAAGGCATCTAGCTATGATTAACCAATTATTTAAACTCACCTCACCTGTAATTGCTGAATATATAACGAATATCTTCAACAAATCCCTATCATCCAAATCAATGAAAGCTAACAAATGTGTGTCCAATGTTAAAAAATTGTAATTAACAGCTTGTTAATAATTACACATCGATAACCTTAAATTACATACATTCGAAAGTATCTGAAATTTGTTTGTGTTTAATGATCTCTATGGTCTCTGCATCAAACACGACATTTTGTTTTCAAACAACTCTGGATTTTAACCAGGAGATGGAACAATCAATCAGCTAACAAATATCGTACACAACACTCACTGCGGTAAGATGTTTGCTTAGATGTTAGCAAAGCTTTTGACAAAGTCTGGCATGAACGCTTTTTGTTATTTTCTTATAAAATTAGCAATCATCACAAAGTAAATATATCACTAAATTTGTAATCGACGTTAGCCTAGTTACAGTAAATTCCAATAATCACCTTGGATTAATTTAAAATCAACGTTTAAATATGTCTGATCAAGTTCAGTATATAAGAGAAAAAACAATGAAGTCCCTCTGTGTATTGAACAGATTCAAATTATTTTGTCTCGTACTTGTCTTATTAAATTATACAAATCCCTCATAAGGCCTATTCTTCATTATGGTGATGTTATCTTTGACAATGGCACCCAACGAGCAAGTTAATCAATTGAAAAAGTCCAGAGACAAGCAGGAGTTTTATGTACTGGTGGATTCAAACATACTAGTCTTAAAGTAACATACACACTCAAAAGCTCTGAAGTTTGCACTATCACTGAATCTCGTGAAAAAGATGATATTTTTTCCAAGAAGTTAGAGGCTTTCTAGCTTATAAATCAGCCCAGACGCATTATTTGTTGTTGTTTCCGTCTGGGCTGATACGCGAGGTGGGCAACAGAAATGGGATGACATTTTTACTTCCGACAAATAGATTTTCGGAAGTATAATAAAGCAAATATCTGCAAATATACTTGATAATATC
>JAVFBZ010043752.1:0-10520 GCA_032466195.1 Katharina tunicata
TTTTGACATTTTTATGAAGTTCAGACTTCAGAAATTACCAGAAAATGTAAGTTTTAGTTCCAAATTCACACTTAAACATTCAATAAATTACCGATAGTTTGTGTCCTTAGAGGTCGAATTTGTTGAGGATTTAGGGTACATTACAATGTAATTGTTAATAAGGGTTGTAGCCTGTAGGATTAACACAGTATGATAGGTACTATGCATTGAAAACAAAACAATTAACGGCAGTGTTTATGCTGTTAATGACTGTGTAGAGAGAGATATTTATAATTGTTGAGTAGGCTGTAGGGATTATGAAGCTGGTTGGCATTGGCATTTAGCATAGTTTTCAATGTACCCTAAATGCTCAACAAATTTGAACCCATTTACCACTTATAAAACTACATTTTATGCAAAGTTTAAGAAGTGTAGAAACACACTGTTGAAATTTGTAAAATGTTCACACTTTAAGTTACAAGAAAATATAAGTTTTACTTCCTAGCTCACATTAATACCTTCAATAAATGACTTTAAACATGTGTCCATGGAGGTCGAATTTGTTGAGCATTTAGGGTACCCTAAATCCCCAACAAATTCGACCTCTAAGGGCACAAACTTTTTGTAATTTATTGAATGTTTAAGTGTGAATTTGGAACTAAATCTAACATTTTCTGGTAACTTAAAGTCTGAACTTCATAATAATTTCAAAATTGCATGTTTACACTTCTTACCCTTTGCATAAAATGTAGTTTTATAGGCTGTACATGGGGTCGAATTTGTTGAGCATTTAGGGTAGTTCCACTGGAGAAGACTTGTCAATAAACAATTTGTTATGCCATTGTACTGTTCCGTTTTTCTTTTGTTTGCTTGGGATTTTAAACAGTAACTACGTTTTGTTTCGCCAATATGATGCTAAGTGGTGAAAATCAACGTCATTCACTTGCAAAAAATGCTGTCATTCACTGGCAAAAATGCTGTCATTCACTGGCAAAAATGCTGCCATTCACTGGCAAAAATGCTGTCATTCACTGGCAAAAAATGCTGTCATTCACTGGCAAAAAATGCTGTCATTCACTTGCAAAAAATGCTGTCATTCACTGGCAAAAATGCTGTCATTTACTGGCAAAAATGCTGTCATTCACTGGCAAAAATTGCTGTCATTCACTGGCAAAAAATGCTGTCATTCACTTGCAAAAATGCTGTCATTCACTTGCAAAAATGCTGTCATTCACTGGCAAAAATGCTTATTTAAACAAGGGGGAATAAAACAGGACACAACAAATCCACTTTCTGGTGCTCCTCAGGAACTTTATAGTCTAAAATGTCTATACTTTCTGTTTTACTAGTAGGCTATAGTACAAGTATTAGTGACAATCTCAAATATCCAAAAATAACTGGGTCAGCTTAATCTACAGGAAACATGGTGTTGTTATGGTTACCGACACTAGTCAGTTATTTGCATTATAAGTAAACAATATAAAGTGAGCTGATCAAATATTCTCCACAAATTAATATATTAAACTATTAATTATTGTATATTGGATTCCACTGGTACAAATTTAGGTAGGAAGTTACATTTATCATTGTGTGAGCAATAAAAATCCCAGATATTTCCACCCTTTTATCAATGAACCAATTGAAAGCAACTTGAGATGGTTAAAGATAAAATTTGATGATTTTCAATATTGAAATATTAATTAAACTTCTATTGCTTAATTTCCAACACTGAAAGATTCATTTTACTCACAAATATGCGACACATTATTTATAGTATTTTCGTTTTTGGGGATAACACTCTCTGATACTGAACAGATTCTAGTTCAGATAATTGTGCAGGCTGAGACCCTTGCGGGAATAGCACCCACGACCCTCAGAGTCAGGCACCGAGTCGCCAGCATTAAATGCAGGCCACCTAAACCACTCAGCCATCTGACCTTCTACTAAATTATTGTATGATCAACTAGAGTAAAACTATTTGCATCATATAGCTAGAATAGGCGATACATATAAAGTGTTGAAACGATAAAAGTGTTGTTAGACATGTACACTACTTGTGTATTACACAACAACATAGATCTACTGTCATAATATGATATTGTTCTTTTTACAGAAAGCAGCAAATTGTAAATAATATTATCATATTTGTTCAATTAAGTTTCTTTTATCTTTATGTTTTTTTTTTTTTTTTTTTTTTTATATATTTTTTATTTTCAGAGTAATACATACTGGGAAATCATAGACAATTTGTTTATAAAAAAACAATGAAAAAAAAAAAAAAAAGATAACAAAAAAACCCAAACTTATACATCCATTAATCTCAACCATTTTTTGTTTATGTTTTGATTTGTTTGTTTGATTGTGGTTTCAATGCATACTTATGGTTACTTCACTCATATGACAGCATGCCAGTCCAATGAAGGCTTGTTTGTTTGATTGGGGCTTAACGCCGTACTCAAGGTTATTTCACTTATTTGACGGGGTGCCAGCCCAATGGGTGAAGGAAACCACTGTAAACGGTGCTGGCAACATGCAAGACAGGACAAAACATTTACATAACATTAACAATACAGGACACGACAACACATCAGCATCCTGGTCCCTTACCTCAGAGATCACCAGGGCACAGGAGGCTCCGACCCAACCCTTAGCCCAGAGAGCACCAGGGCACAGGAGGCTCCCACCCAACTACCCGCTCTAATGAAGGCAACAACCCTTGATGTCACTGCATGGCAACAAAAGAGTTAATACAGACCCAGTTTGTCTCATCTTTACATGTTTTGATTGTGGTTCTACTCTGTACTTAAGGTTAGCTCACTCATACGGCAACATGAGAGAACATGAAGGCAACCACCCTTGATGTCACAGGCAACAAACAGACTAAGCAGAACAACGAAAAAAAAAAGGATGCAAAGTGGGGCGCTTAAACAAATCAACTTTCTGCCGATGCCCCTTAGCTCAAGGAGCACCATAACTTACTAGGTTTTGCGACACCAGAGAAGCCAATAGTGAATAATACTACAGTAACATCAAACGACTCAGACACAAAGCATGTTTAAAATCCCTCTCACAATAACTACAGCTTGAATCATGACAAACATCTAAACAATCCACGGCCTATAATTACACACTGCACAGCATAGTATGTAGTTCACGAATAATGTCGTTTTTTAGAACAGTTTTATACACTTATGTTGTAACAGGTTTGTGCGGTATAAATGTCTTGCATATACACATATGCTATTAGACATCACCTTCTAAAACCATACAATATCCTAGATTGTACTTTAGTGTGAAGAATAGATTTGACTATTTAACAACATATAATACATGCTTTTTCTTTATTTTTTATCACTTGGATTTATGTCTAACTCTAAGGTTTTTCAATTTAAAATTATTTCTATCATATAACCTGAGAATGAGTTTGGACTACCTGGTATAACTGCAACGTATGATCGTAAAATGTTCTGCTTTCAAGGCGTTGAAACAAAAGCAACACATTTTACGGATATCAGTTTTTCTACAACTTCTAAGCATCATTAAAAACGAAAACCGAATGCGGCGAATGTACATCAAACTCTCTCCCCAAGTCACATCCAAGTAGGTTTCTTAACTACATATACCTAGGGTTGGATCCAGGTTTTCAATCTGATATAAGAAAGGGAGGGGGGTGGGTATGGGGGATGGGTACTGAATTTGATCAAGGGCGGCTCAACACTTTTATCGTATTAAATTCATGCTGCTTCCTTATTTATTTTTATAAATCATAATAAAGTTTAGATTATTAAAATATAGATTTATAACTTTAGATTTGATATCAAACCAAGACACATAAAGATCATAGGCACTGCCTTATAATGGTCAATTATTAAGTCATAGAGAAATTTTTTCAAGCATTTGAATTCTTCCATAAAATATCATTTGGTTTCTTAAAAAATAGTTCACAAGACTTTATTAATCGTCCATTTTATAAGTTATCTATGGGACCCTACTGGCTAAATCCAATTATCGAACATAGCTACCCATGACCCACTTTGTATTTATACTAAAAACTGTGTCAAAGTACAAAATCCATGTTAACAAACTGCTGATTATTTTTCCTGTCACCTTACTTAAATTGTGTACAGCATTTTGTCAGTAAGCGATAAGCACCCTCAAGAGCCTCAGGACTTTTTTCACTATGAAATTGAATTGACTATTAAATTGTCCACTAAGGGAAACCTATACAGATTAGGCATTGATAATAGAAAGGAATAGAATGTTTACTGGTTGACACTAAGTTGCTATAGCAACAAGGTCATTCATCTGAAATACAATGAGTGCTATACAACAAAGGCAATGACATTCCTCACAGTTTACAGGTACAAGTTGTGATACATTCAATTCAATCCCTGTATATTTCCTATAACGGGACATGCAATATTTAATACAGTTTAAAATAAAGTCTACT
The DNA here is from genome assembly GCA_032466195.1 of Katharina tunicata. Taxonomy (NCBI): domain Eukaryota; kingdom Metazoa; phylum Mollusca; class Polyplacophora; order Chitonida; family Mopaliidae; genus Katharina; species Katharina tunicata. Next base: position 4,430 of record JAVFBZ010043752.1, read on the forward strand.
GGCCTTTGGAATATGAAAATTGAATATTTTATTTAATTTTAAATGGGAAATGTAAAAGCTATTTGTTTTCTCTTTGCAGTAACAATAATTGATTTTTTCCTGGCCTTTGGGATATGAAAATTAAATATTTCATCTAGTTTTAAATGGGGAATGTAAAAGCTATTTGTTTTCTCTTTGCAGTAGCAATAATTGATTTGTTCCTGGCCTTTGGGATATGAAAATTGAATATTTTATTTAATTTTAAATGGGAAATGTAAAAGCTTTTTGTTTTCTCTTTGCAGTAGCAATAATTGATTTGTTCCTGGCCTTTGTAATAAGCAAATTGAATATTTTTTTTTATTTTAAATGGGGAATGTAAAAGCTATTTGTTTTTTCTTTGCAGTAGCAATAATTGATTTGTTCCTGGCCTTTGGGATATGAAAATTGAATATTTTATTTAATTTTAAATGGGAAATGTAAAAGCTTTTTGTTTTCTCTTTGCCGAAGCAATAATTGATTTGTTCCTGGCCTATGGGATATGAAAATTGAATATTTTATTTAATTTTAAATGGGGAATGTAAAAACTGTTTGTTTTCTCTTTGCAGTAACAATAATTGATTTGTTCCTGGCCTTTGGGATATAAAAATTAAATATTTTATCTAGTTTTAAATGGGGAATGTAAAAGCTATTTGTTTTCTCTCTTATCATAATTTAAATAAATGACAATATTAATTCTATCGCCACATTTGTACAAACCGAATACATTGTTTTTATTATTATATTTTTTTTATTGTTTAAATGTAATTTGTTGGTGTCGGAGCACCTAATGAGCTAACGTTTTTTGTTTGTTAAACCGACTTTAAATAAAGAATTTATCTTTATCTCTGCAGTAGCAATAATTGATTTGTTTGTTTGATTGGGGTTTTAGGCCATGCTTACAGTAATTTCACTCCTATGACTGCATGCGAAGGAAACCACGCTGAACAATACTGGCAACACACAAGTCGCTACAGTACATCCCTCTATTTACATCAGAAGTGTTTGGATGCACTCAAAATCTGACACAGATGCTTCCTATATACTAACTTTGGAAATCATAATGTCAATGCTGAGTGCCTGTCTCCATTGTCTAGTTCAATCCATCAAACAACAACAACAATAACTAATGCAGAATGCTGTATTACGCGCAATGCATTCGTTTTTTTTTAGAGAGATGGAATAGTCAGATTACCAAACGGTTGGAATACCAAACGGTCAGAATATCAAACTACAAAATAATCATGTTTTTTTTTAATAAGGAAAAATTATCAATCACCGAAAATATTGAAATTATTTTTGGAAAGTGCAACATTGAATTTTTTTCGCAGTCACTTTTTTTTTCAAAGGAGTAATCAGCATGGGATGGGATTGATTGATTGAGTTAAGCAAAACATCCCCAACAATGGTGGCAACACAGATTTGATTTGATTGATTAGTGTTTAACGCCATGCTCAAGGGTATTTCACTTAAATGACAGCGCTGTATTCCAACAGTAGACAGCGACTTACACAACCAAAACATGTGCAGTCGCTTAAGTGTTTTTGCTGTTGGAAAGAAAATGTTCCTCCAGTGCTAAGTATGACATCATGAATATAATCTGGACACAAACTGCCCTTAGCCAAAGGGCCTGGCAACACACAGAAGACAATACGATTCATTTATAGGATAAAAAACAAGACATCACAATGATTGGCTTCAAGATGCCCCTGAAGCACAGGAAGCCGCGACCAACCACCCACGCATGTGGATAGGACTAAAATAAAATGGTTAACCAAAGTGTGGAACTAACAATACGAGACATCAAAGACAACTAGGGTTTCAGCTGAAGCATGGGTCCAAACTAATCAACAACAAACCATTTGCCAAATGACGTTTTAATTCGTTTGCGAGAATTTTATTTCTTTATTTATTGGTTTTACGTTGTTCTCAACGGTGCTCAACTTGTATGAAAATTTTGATTTGCCTGTGTATGGTGAAAAAAAAGAAACCTAGTAAAGACCACCTTGCTATCTCGACACCCACCAAAAAACTTCCCTTGTATACCTAAGGACTACAGGGTGATTTAATCCTATACTGTGTAAAGTGAAGGGGACTCAGTAGGCCAGCCCCAAACTAACTGAGCAGCGGGGCGGCCCCAATTTGCCACACACAAATGACCTAACATACAGTAAAATGCACAATAAATAACATCTGAACATAAATTTGCAGAATATAAAAAACATCACACCTGGAAAAAGATCAAACAATATTTTGAGAGAAATCCTGCACCTGGGGACAAATTTAATTTATTAATGAGCGGTTTAACGACGACGTAGAGGTGGTAGATTGCGTGTTTAACATCTCAGGTATTTAACAATCAGAGGTATTTATGCAATCTTCCACCGATACGGAGGATTTAAATATGCAATGTCTATGTAAATTTGCAAAGGGGACATAACCGAGAGGGGGTTAAACATTTTTTTTAACACTGTGGCCACTGGAAATTCACTTAGGACAGTGATGTACACTGACAGTAATTTTGTCTTTATCAAGGGGTGATCCAAGAAGACAATCTGATCTCACAAGATCTCCTATGTATAACGAGGACGAGATAGATCTCTGATGCCTCGTGGGGGCACGTGTCGGCCTGATTTTGGGGTTCAAAGATTGATGTATAAAGAACTATAATTTTAATTTTTACGTCTAAAAATGTTCCTGGTATACGGTACAATTGTTCATATGAAAACTGGGTAGAAAAAGTATGGGACGTGCCATGTGTATATTATCTGACATAATCAGATTAAGTGGGTCATTTTCAAAATGTCTCCACGAGGTCTCTGAGATTTATTTTGTCCTCGTCATACATGTACATAGATCTCGCATGATCAGATTGCCAAGAAGAAATACATGAAAAACTCACCTATTCCAAGGGCCTGTATTCAAGATCACAAGTTCAGCATCTTGAGTCAAGGGAGGGAACTCTATTTCAAACCAGGAGCAGAAACCATGCATAGTTCCTAATTTATTTATCACAAAATAAATCTCTTTGGTCATTGTTTCTAGTTCTGCTACAGTTATGTCTGCCATGGATATATGTAAAATACTTCTGGGGTTTGCTAAACAGTCATTTTTATCCAGTATATAATCCGACACAGGTCTCCCGTAGTATTCCTCGACGGCTATTTTTCTGAAATAAAATATGATATTTTGTTACAAATGCTTTAATGACAAGTCTTTTCATTTCAAAACAAAAGCTGTTTCATTAATTCAAAGGTTCAAATACTTCATATGAAATTTTTTTTACCACAAAATTTTTCTGAAATGCAATGAGATTTATACATTTTGTAATTGATGATGTCGTACACTAGGGTATTCAAAATTTACGATGATTTTGCATTTCCAGTGTTTTGTAGAGAGCTGAGAAAGATAAAACAATACTGGTACATTTTGAAAATGCTTTCAGTGGCAGACTAACTGCAAATGATATTAAACTCTAATAAATCTAAAATTGCAGCCAACCAATTGTTTTGCTACTACGGAAATTGAACATTATTTAGTTTACTTTGAGAGTCTGAGAAATAAATGTCACATAGCCAAAAATACAGAACCCTGTGTGATGATATCGTACAAAAGTGACAAAATGAAGATAACATTGATTGATTGATTAGTGTTTAACGCAGTGCTCAAGGGTATTTCACTTATATAACAGGGCTATATTCCAGCAGTAGACACCGACTCTGTACACAACCATAACATGTGTAGTAGCTTTATGCTGTTGGAAAGACAATGTTGGTTCAGTGCTACATGTATGTATGACAGCACGAATATAATCTGGAAACTATCTGCCCTTATCCACAGGGCATGAAGATAGCAACCAATAAAATGAAGTGACAACACAGAGTTTTAGAAAGCCCAACATCCATCTTTAAGGGGTGGCGTAACCCATAAAAAAAAAAAAATAAAAATAAAAATATGAAAAATTACTAAAATAGAATGGGAAAATCCTTAATCGGCAAAAGTGTTTGGAGCCTGGTCATATCATAATTTGAGAGATTTTCATCGGGTATATACAAATTTGAACTGAATGTTTTATACTTTTACCTGAGTAAGGAAAAATCTAATCCATATAGATCCTCCCAAAATTGATAAGTTTCTTTGAAATGTTTATCTGCAGCACAAGGGACAAAGTAGAGGGCAGCACTTGAAGGAAAGATAACTCCGTCTGATTTGAGAAACTTGTTCCTGGCAATTATCACAGATTCTAACATCATTTCAAACTGAAACGGTAAAATCATGATTTACTAGTGACAGTAATTAAGGGCTCACAAGACTTTAACATAATCTTTAAAATTTAACAGAAATTTTGTTTGTTGGTTCGATTGGGGTTTAAAGTCGTAGTTAAAGTTATCTCACTTATACGACGAAGTTTCACGACACTGGCAACACAGAAGAATCCAGGATACATTTAAAGGACAAAAACAGGACAGCCCAACACATCAGCTTCCTGATGCCCCTAACTTGGTTCTTTATCTTCAAAATTTTAGGCATAAAAATGTATCTATTACAAAAGCATTAGAATAAGCATAAGTATAATAAGCATAAGGCATTTATTTTTAACATCATACTCAAGAGTACATATGACAGTGTTTCGTTCCAGTAAGTGAAGGAAACTATCCATATACAATCACAGCATCAAACTTTTACAAGACACAGGACAGGTAGAGAGTATGAAGATAAACGCCCTAAAAAGTCATAAAACAGGAAAATAGTCACAGGAAAAAGTGGCATATGAAACGGTTACAATTCATAATACACACACAATTATTGCCATTTTCTGCATCTCTCTTCAATGAGTAGTATATTTTTTATGGTTTCCTGTTTTTCATCCTATTAAATGCCTGTGGTTTGTTGCTAGTGGCGTTTTCAGTGGTTTCCTCAACCTATTGGGCTGGCGCACTTTCATAGGAGTGAAATAATGTAGAATGGCGTAAAAACCCAAAGCTCAGAGAGCACCAGGGCACAGGAGGCTCCCACACAATCGTCTGCACGTCACTGACAATGACAGCACAGCACACCACAGGACATTAACAGGACGAAAAACAGGACACCATAATAATTCACCTTCCTGAAGGCCCTTATCTCAGAATGGACAAGGGCAGTGCAAGCTCAAACTGTGACGTGCCAAGTACTGGCTCAAGTGATCTGATTGGTGTTTAACACTGTTCTCAAGAGTATTTCACTTACATGATGACGGAGTATTCCAACAGTAGATAGCGACTCTTTACACAACAATAAAATGTGTAGTCACTTTAGTGTTATCACTGTTGGAAAGATAATGTTCCTCCAGTGCTAAGTATGACAGCATGAATATAATCTGGAAACATACTGCCCTTAGACAGAGGGCCTCAAATAATAATAATAATAATAATAACTTTATTTAATCTGGGTAACACAATTAGCCAAAGGGCTAGTCTCCCTTGTGGCCCAGGTGTATATATATACAAAAGATAAAACAGGTATAAAAGTATATGTAATATGTACAAAAGAATACATTAATAAAATTATCTTTTTTATGAATATTGTAAATAACATAAAAGGTAGGATACTTACGAGTAGAAATGTCCCCATCCATTCTGAGATGATGATGTCTACTTTGCTCACTAGCTCAGCGTCTTCTACATATTCCTGTATCACAACTATCCTATCATCTAAACCATTCTGCTTGACAAGAGCCTTGGTGTGAGCAGCAAAGTCACTTGCTTCTGCTGCATATACCTGAACAAATTAATACGCAAATTAAAATAAATAGATTAAAAAAAAATTCTGATGAGATACTTGATTTATCTATTCTTTGTATGAATGAACTTTTCTTTATTGCATAATTTTACTGGCATTGGTTGGTTCGTTGATTAGGGTTATACGCCATTCTCACCACAATTTGTATTTGTATAAGATGCAACAACAAAAGGGCGACACAAGCACAGGAGATATCTCTGTATACAGGTTGCAGCTGAGCTCCCTTTATATACAGGTTACAGCAGAGCTCCCTTTATAAACAGGTTGTAGCTGAGCTCCCTTTATATACAGGTTGTAA
>JAVFBZ010043763.1:0-10520 GCA_032466195.1 Katharina tunicata
AGCATTACAAGGTCCTGTTTACTGGGCTAACGCTGGACCAGCCTCACTCACTACCGTAGTAGAGATGTGCCTCTTTCTGTTTATGCCTCCATGGCCCAGTTCACTGGGTTAAACCACAGGCACTCGAGGCAATATATCCGACCTATAGACTCTATGTAAAACTGATGTAGGCCTACTATGTCTTTGAAATAAAGTACATGTACATGTATGTATCAGCTGTGTATAGTTTCTCGCAGAGGTACAGCTGATGTAGGCCAGATCATATAACGTTTTCTCAAGTCCAGCTATATTCGATTCTATGATATACCTATGTGCCTCACTCACGTGGCACAGGCTCATCGGAACATTAATATGCATGCAAGTATAGGGGGTACAGGTGTAATATTTATAATATCACATTAAGTGAAACGCCTTGAACAGCCGTTTGACAGACAGTACGTAAATTCACATTTATTCGCCTCTTTCTTTTCACACGACTGACTTCCAAATTCAAGGGAAATAATCGCCCTAAACGGTTAGCCTGTAATGTCAGTGAAGTTAGCTTCCCGATTGGAAAGGGAGCAGTCATTTGTAATGCCGAAAGAACAGAAAAAGAAGATAATACTACAAAGCACATGGATGCAAAATAATTCTAATTCCGATCATGTTCATTAAATGAAATTGAAAAAAATAAAACAGTACCGGTAGCGAGTATTTGTACACAACGAACCACTTTATTTCATATCTGAACTTATTTTAAAGATATAATCAACAGTTGAAGTACATTTTGTCAGAAGTCCATTAACTAGTTAATGGACTTCTGATTTTATCTAGATCATGATTTTTCGAGAAGAAAAAATACGAGTTAGTTATGACAAAAAAAATGACTAAGATGGATTTTAATATTACGTTTAATCTTATCTGCATTTTATAGTGTGATCTGTTTGTTATTTACGATCTACCCAAATGAACATTATGGGTAGGCCTATCTGGGTCGCTTGGCTATCAGGTCTGGATAGTAGCCTGAAGCTGCATAGCATTTGTTTATTAAGCTATCAATAATGACAATTTGAACGAGATTCTGAATCGCGTGACATAGAATAGGCTACCCTAACAAATGGAAGGAGAAAAACACAAAGTAATGAAATGTGCCTGTAAAATGGTGTTACCCCTGTACCAGAGGACTACTGGTGTTACATATATATCACGAAGATGGGATTAAACCATGTTTTTGCATGCAGAGATTAGTACTGACTTTATTTATTTATTTATTTATTTTATTTATTTATTTATTTAATACAAGACCAACAGACCATATAAATGATCCCATAACAGGTCAGGCAAAACACTATATACAAAGGAATATATACAATGAACATCTTTGGACTTAACAATATTTAAAACTATAACAACGACAATAATACTAATAATGTTTAAAACAATTTCAAACAAGAAACACGTATAATTAAGACATTAGAAATTCTGAAGCCTTTCTCTTAAAACTAGTCTTTGGTATAAAAATGTCAACATCAGTCTGGTTAGATAATTCATTAAAAAATGTCATAGCTCTAGGGAGATAAATTGATTCGGCTTCTTGGAGCTAAGAAAAGAAGTCTGTTTCTAAGAGCACGTTGAGGTATGTAAAAATTGATCTGTGCTCAAATATAACTGGACTGGTACATGTTTAAAACAGAGTGCAATAACATTAAATCTAACAAATAACGCCTATTCTCTAGTGAATGCAAATTAAAATGCCTATAGACAGACTCATAACCAATAGAACAATAATCAATATTGCATTTGTAACTTAAAAAACGAAAAAAAACGAACTTCCGTTCGTTACACCATTCATTAACACAAAGATCGAACTTGTATTTTAAAAAATCAAGATTGTTTGTTTGATTGGGGTTTTACGCCGTACTCAAGGCTTTTTCACTTGTATGACGGCGTTCCAGGCCAATCGGTGAAGGAAACCACCATTAACGACGCTGTCAACATGCAAGACAAGACACCACAACAAATCAGAATCCTTTGCCCCTTAGCTCAGAGAGCACCAGGGCACAGGAGGCTCCCACCCAACCATTCTTTTATGTTTTCTAGATTGCAAATCCATGCCACATGCATCAAAAACACTGTTTCTGTCTTAATTAAAGTATTGTCATCTTCTCGAGACAAGGCGAGGCCCGACGTAAAACTCTATTCTTTGTGGCGACATAAGAATTGCATAGGGAAGATGAAGTATTGTAGGCTGCAATGAAACCCTTAAGCTCAGGTGACAGCATTATGTATTTAAGCTTACCATTTATAGCGAGAAAACGATTTTATAAAAAAAAATATCCAAATCAATCATATTATAACGTTTCCAGATTCATTAAGGTGAATTTTAAGTCGATTTTCAGTTGATATAGCTGTCACTCTCTATGTTTGTAATAGACCCCTCGAATATGAGTAAAAATATATAGGCTATCCCACTGACCTATTTTAAGACGCTGGTCATTGAGGCTACACTTGGTGAAATTTACTACCCTTACACCCTACACATTTTGTAATGGACCAATATCTCAACTGGGGAACGACTGGGCTCCATGACCTTAGTTTCATGATCTTGAGTCTCCAAAAGTTTCGTAGGGCAGTGCATAGTCGCACGAATTGTTATTTAACGAAAAAAAATTTGAATTTCCAATTTAAAAAACTCATTATGGCTGTTGTGTGTGTACATTAAAGCGGAGATAAGTGAAAATACGCCTAAATAGACAACAAAGTCAACAATGTTATACCTGGAGGCCTTTTGTGATATTTGTCTATTTAAGTTATTGGCTTCTAAATGTCGTCCAAATCTTAAAGCTATGTCTTGTAAAACTTCCATCAAGCTAAGGCCTACACCATCCATTAAGCTATAGACTTTGTCAATGATAGTCGATCATGTTTTAGGTATAGCAACTTCTGCATTTTTATAATGGTGCCATGCACGTTAATTTCACATCTTTTCATCATCGTGTTGTACTTATCTTGTGGTTGTGATAACTAACTAGAAGCCTAAAACTTCGTGTAATGTTGTACCTTTACCCGCATCCATAACTTCGAATCTATGGTTGTAGCCTATGTGGATTACCTCATAAAGAGTTTAAAGTATCGACTGGCCCTGACTTACCTCCTAATGCACAGCCAGTATAGGCTGCTGATGATCAAGCACGTCCTATATCTGTGGAGTAAAGAAGGCCTACAAATGTATTCTACAGTAACGTACAGGGCCTATGCTACTAATACGTGCATAATGTGATCTGCAATATATAAGCAGAGACGACAGATGGTACTGAAAACTATGACCTGAAAGATTATAGTAGGGCATTATATAATAAACTAAGGATACGGTAGACTTATAACGGTATAGAACTCTGCATCTAGGTAGGACATATCCATGTCATACAGTATTAAGCCTTATTTAAGCCTTGCTAAGAGGAAGATATGTAAGGCCCTATTCTAGTTCACGAAACTGATAAACAACCTTATCCAAACGGTTCATCTACAATACGTGTCATCTCGGTATTGGAACCTATATTCACTTTAAGCTTTATCTAAATACTTGTTTTGTTAACAGAATATTTAACACCATCCTGACACCTCATATGAACTACTAAAAAAGCAGGGCATTATTGCACAAACGTACTGTACCCACAAATATAGGTTGCCCTTCTTTCATCTACTTAACTCTACATTGTACTCTGTTGTAACTATAATTTCAGATAACTCGATGCTGCTACACGACATTTACAGCAATTCACTTGTGATAAGATTTTCTATTATATCGATGAGATAATTTGGATTTGCATATCGTGCAGCGAACTTACGGCTGTCAATACATTAAACAGTATTTACAGGTTATTGGATTGTATGATTCTGTATGGACGTGTCCTGGCGCCAGAGTCGCTTCCCAGCGCTAGGGATATTCTCTTTTCCTGACTTAAACTAACTATAATCCTCCCGAAATACAATTTGAACAAATTACCAAATGCACAGCAACAAATTTAAAGATGTAACCCGTATGTTAAGTTTCAAACTTTGTTTAAAGTCCGACTAATATTTTTTCGATAATACATATTCACTTCCATCAGATTGCATGTAGTTTTTCGTTTTTATATACTGAACAGACGTGAAATACAAATAACACGGTATTTATTCTTCTCGTCGAAAAAAAGGGAATAGCTGGTCTGTAATGAATGTGTGTATAAATACCCGCCGCGTAGGAGCGTAGAAGAAAACTGAGCATTTTAAACAAATAGTTATTCGTGTAGGCCACCATTAAAGCGTTTTACTGAATTTTGGTGCATTTTCATCACAGGCTAAAGTTTTATTTCAATACGAAGAAACTGACGTTATGGCTACGTTAGAATGACATGATGTAACATAGGAATGACGTTGTGGCAGATTTACTTTAGAATAACGTCATGTCAGTGTTTGAGTTGAACAAAATCATGACAATTATAAAGTTGAATCGAATTATGACAATGCATAACTATGATGTAACAGTGTTCAATTATTCTACATGTCTTAGCATCTAGGTCGAAACGTCGCTTATCAATATACCCAGAAGTTAAAAATCAATCTTAGTCATGTTTTTGTTAAATAAATTCATACATATGTTCATAAAACATGGCATAGAATTGTTTAATGACCATTAAATGTCTCTGATAAATTAATTTCCAAAATATCCAATTGGCTCCAGAAGATCCCGATATAATTTAACGCCTGTGTAGCAGTAATATTAAGTTTAAATGAATGTTAGTATTTCTTGTTTAGTAAACTGTTTTAATTATTAAATAATTGAATGCTGTCTGTACGCATCGTTATATCTTGTCTCTGCTCTATTTCGCTCTCTTTCGTTGTTTATAGGGCTTGAACACAAACATAGGTGTGTTTCCGCTTGTAGGTTCAGAGTAGTTTCATGTTTGATGTCTATAACTTGTCCGCCTTGTGTTTTCCTGTCTGTGGCTCTATATGGCACCGATGCGAAGTATTTGTAATGGATTTGGTGCGTATTGTATTCATGCATTGAAATGGGTGTTTGATTGTTAGTCTGTCTGTCCGTATGCCGGTACGAACCAAGATGAGATCTGACCATTCACTTCGTTTCATTTTGGGATTTATACCGGAAAGTGTTTTTATTGGAACAAAAACTTTGGCCGAAGCATCAGTGTAAATTAAGATCTATATACGCACTTATTTTTGAGTATATCTAATTTCGCCCCATTGATACATTTTTGTCCATGTAGGTTTGATTCAAATAGAGGTGTTCATTCCTTTGACTCGATCATGCAACACTATATTGGCCCTAAGTTTCTTCTTCACTCTACCGTTACGGAGATGACAGTAATTTTACAGAACGTAGTTTGCACATAAACACTTAATTTCCCCTTAACGTTCAGCCTCCTAGCATGTTTAGCCCCGTACCAAACTATTTGTAAATTAAAACCTACATAACATACGGCATGAAATGTTAAAGAGACAAATGAAATGGGGCACGCAATTTCCACCTGCGTAACATAGTTTTAACAATAACACAAAACTGAGAATGTGATTTTAATCTGTTTGAAAAATATAGAACAATAATCATAATAGATTTAAAGGGGAAGGAAACGAAAAAATAAAGCCATAATATCAAATTAAAAACCATATCAAGTTGTTACTAAAACTGCTATTATAATTTTTTGTATGATTATTCCCTTTCTACTGATAATCACTTAAACTGAACTGCTGTAAGAAAAATGAATGGGAACTTTTCATGCTACATTTGTTGAAGTGACCATGTTAATGACGTAAATGTACATTAAAATGCTGTGGATCAGATAACAACTTTTCATTTGTACAGGTTCGGTTATGGAAGGGTTACATTTTGAGTAATTTGGGTTATTTTTATCAATAGAAAAAATCATGCCACAAACAGCTCATCATACATTTTACTTACAGTATTTCAGTTTAAGTGGCTTTGAATGGAAATCGAGAAATCCTACAAAAAATGTAATTACAGTTTTGCTAACAGCTTAGTAAGGTCTGTAATTTGACAATGACTTTGCTTTTTTGTTTATACTTCCCTTTTTTAGGGAATAAATCTGGAATTTCTTTATTTGTATCAGGGATCATTGAAATTATTTTATTTTTTATACTAGCCTACATCAGTTTTTATTTTATGTAATAATTTGTATTTGTAGCATGTACTTCTCTCGATTAGCGAAATCTTTTCTATACAAACTCTTTTCGTAATAATTCAGTTTCTTTATTTTATAATAGAGTTGTTAAGTAATGCGTGTGAAAATGTGTGCGAACATGGCCTTATGGGAAACGAGCGCTCTGTGCTAAACATGCAACCTTGTAAAACAATTGTCAAATAAATAAATAAATGAATAAAGATATTGGTTTGTCTTCAATGAATTTGTAACTATGACAAATTCATTTACAAACCAGAATCAATTAACATATTAATCCTGGATAGGATAGGGACATGAACAAGTGCCCTTACCGTACTGAAGATACATGTACCTGTAAACGGCGGTTAATTTGTGGTAAACCTAAACATTAAAGTTGTACTGACTATTTAAATGGAATTGGAAATGTGATTGACTGTTTAAAAGAAATCCCCTGGTAGAAATCTGTGTTTAAAGGCTCCATGCCAGCAGTAGAAGCGGACAGCTCCTCTATCAAACACATAGTCACATCGTCTATCATTTGTAGGCCTTTAACGTTAACTCCACATATTATGAGTCTTGCTGTGTCTATTTGAGAGCTTGATTGTCACACAATGGTGATTCTCGAGCAGTCTGTCGACGATATGGATACCTCAATGACTGATACTTTGGTCATCAAAACTATAATTGTTATGATCTCAACAATTACTGCTATGTCAAGTTTAGCAGAACAAGAAATGCCAATTACTTGGAAGGTTTAAACTCTGTTCCGCTTGCAGCTCAATATAATATTGATACGAATCGATCAATAGTGCCGTTACCAAAACAAATGTTACATCCCTTTAGGTTTCGATTTATCCACTGCCTCCGGAAACCTGCAAATGGCATAGAACTGTTTCCTGATAATGCTAACGGCCCCCGCCCTTTACTGTTAACTATCGGTTGTCGACACATATAGGCCTACACATCTACCAGGTTAACTGGACAAAAAACGGTATGGCTATTCGTTAAAATGTAACTTAACTTTATATTTTACATCTAAAATGTATTGGACTAAAGGACTATATAAATTTTTCTTCATTCCAGTTTAATAAACAGATATATTAATGCATATCAGCACTTTGTATAAATAACAGGGATAGTATAGATGTTAAGGTGGTCGATATAAGTAATCGATAAATCCTTTTACTTTCTAATTAGAGTAAATACCAGGTGTCACCTTGCCTGCATTTTCTAAATACATTGATCAATTTGAATTAAATACAGTTTACCACAACACAACCAGCGGGCGTTACAATGACCAGTTTGTATAATCAATGTTTTCTTTCTGGTAGAGTTTAAACAATAATTATATAGCTATTGAAGTAAAAGGAAAACTGTGGCCATATTTTTGGACAATCTCCGTCGGGTTTAGTTCGTATATGAATAATGTGATTACATATTAGCGCTCCTGGTGTTGTATTAAGACCAGTTTAATGTTCTAACGGGTGCTTCGTCATTTGATTCCAAAAAGCCAAGACAAGCACTGATTGACGCTCAAGGTGGAAACCCATTCATTGTTGTTGAGCTCATAGTCGATATAACTATGTCGGAAAAGGCTGAATTCTATGGATATGAATACAATTCTGATGGGTATGACACAGACCTCGAAATACCATACACAGATTCAGGTAACGGTTCTTATGATGTTTTGCTATACCGGTAATTACTCCAACTTTACATAGACCTAACATTCTTTTTTTCCGACTTGAGTAAATTTTTGCTTCAATCTAAGCCAGATTTTAAATATCACATAATCTGTAATGATTTTTAAATGTGCCCTATTTATGAATATAATACATATTGAGACATGAATATCCGTGCCATCTCCATCCGTGCCATCTCCATGTTTCACCGATATAACTTCATGTTTCCTTTCCTACTTAGCGTCATCTGACCAATGTCCTACTCCTAATAGGCATTGGGTTTCTTCAAGTACAGAGTCCGGGGTGTATGAGGCCTCTTGCAGGGAAGAAGGTGTCCTTCCTTTCTCTGTCATCAGTCGTGGTTTAACACAACCATTCATCCGTCTGAGATACCAGTCAATAGGCCGTAGGGCCATAAAGCCTCTCTGTATAGCACTTGCGGTAGGTTTACACGAAATGTGTTCATTAAAAGGTGTATACGATATCATATGTAATAAAATACATTTAAGTTTTAACGAATTTTTGTATATGTGCAAAAGATGTAGGCCTATGTCGGTAAATTGTATTGAAGATGTAGAGCAAGGCCGTAATAAACAACAGCAGAAAAGGGCGACTCTTTGATTGATTAATCAATCAAATAGTCGGGTTTTTGTGTGTGCGTTCGATGGGGTTAAATCTGAAGATCGTTACACTCGTGTATCAGACCATCCGCAAAATGAATTAAAGAACCCACACTCCACATCAACGAAAACAAAAACAAGACATCAGGCATATATAGGACATAAACAACTAATTATCGACTTTATGTCCATTAGCTCTGCACATGTATCTCCCGATGGCCGGTTACATAAGATAACTAAAATGTAGAAAGGTGATAAGTGAAAGATTTTTTTCCTGATTAATACAATGATTCTTTCTAATTGACCAATTGCTGATCACTCAATACATGGATGTTAAATCACAACATGTTGAATACCGGTAGGCCTTACTACCACAACGAAACCAAACAGCTATACAATTTTTATATAATAGATGCATGCTCCGGTGATTTGATTAAAACATGTCTTTATTGCCTATTTGGTGAATATTCTACACAAGGTATTTCTAGTTTTCGAATTGCTTTGCAGACCAATCAAGTTGTGACCGTGTTGGATCTTGAGGACACAGATCTGGATCACCATGGGGCAGTCTATCTGGCTCAGACATTTAAACAAAACTTCACCATAAGACATTTGGTAGGTGACAAAATACAAGTGACAGTATATGTTATGACTATATATGATAAATGTAGAGAAAGAACATTTTGCTTGCCTCCACAGGGATTCAAACTTAGGTCTCTGGTTAGCAGGGTCAGCGGTACAGAGGCTAACGGCAGAACGACTCTTAGTATATGTGATTCACATTTCATCGATTGGTTATGGTTATGCTTAACCTTCCCATCAAAACTTCGAAATCTCCGTCAACTTATGCATTGTATCATCTTAACATAATTATAAATCGGACAGGAAGTGCTACGATTTAAACACTTACAGAAATAAAATAAGCTCAAAGAAAGTGGGTCATGGGGTATTGTGTATAAAATATGTTTCTGTTAATGGTTTTAACAATATGTATGCACGAGAGTTTCCAAATTAGTTGTAACTTATTTCAATTCTGTTTAACGTTACAGAACATCGCTAATAACAATATAGGAGATACAGGTGTGTCAGCCATTGTGAAAGCCTTGTATCATCAACCGACTGTGTCATACTTAAATATATCAGGTAACATTAGAAAAAGTAATAACAAATTCTCGATAGTGATTAACGATCCCTTTGTATGCGACACAACAATATTTCATAATGAACATACTTTTCCTATTTAGGCCTTACGGATTATTAAGGGCTGGATTAACTTTTTACAGTTGTTATAATGTATTATCAAATAACTTTTCCCCCACTCGTATACACACACGCTCATTTGATTGAATTGCTGCAGTTATATCGATGTTAAATTGTATCGTCAACGCAGTTTTTCTGTTACGACAAAGTTCCTGTCGGTACCTGCTTGGTTTCCTCTGGCACCTACTTGTTTACCTCTGTTACATGCTCGATTTTCTCTGGTACCTGCTCGGAATCATATGATACCTGCTCGGTTATCTGTGGTACATGTACCTGATCGGAATCCTGTGATACCTACTCGGTTATCTCTGGTACATGTACCTGCTCGGAATCCTATGATACCTGATCGATTATGTCTGGTACATGTGCCTGCTCGGAATCCTGTGATATCTGCTCGGTTATCTCTGGTACGTGTGCCTACTCGGATTCCTGTGATACCTGCTCGGTTATCTCTAATACATGTACCTGCTCGAAATCCTCTGATAACTGCTCGGAATCCTCTACCTGCTCGGAATCATATGATACGTGAACGGTTATCTCTGGTACATGTACCTGCTCGGAATCCTCTGATACCTGCTCGGTTATCTCTGGTACATGTGCCTGCTCGGAATCCTGTGATACCTACTCGGTTATCTCTGGTACATGTACCTGCTCGGAATCCTATGATCCCTGCTCGGTTATCTGGTACATGTGCCTGCTCGGAATCCTGTGATACCTACTAGCAGCAGGGGGGGTGAGCATACTTTCTCTATGAAGCCGGGGATGCGGCCGTGGAGGCTCCCAGCGGTAGTACGGGC
>JAVFBZ010043774.1:0-10520 GCA_032466195.1 Katharina tunicata
ACTAAAGCCTTAGCTAACAGGAGTTTGATATTTGAGTTATAATAAATGTGAACTCACCAAGCCCTTGATGTCCAGGCGACCAAAGCCTTAGCTAAGAGGATTTTTGTGACTGTGTCTCTGTAATGAAGCATAAAGGGTCTTGAAAATCCACGGTCTTTTTAATGTTCTGTTGAGATCTACAGCCAACTTTAAAGACATTTAGTATAACATCCATTTTTACAAATAATGCCTGTCAAAAAAGTTTGCTTATCATGAACTTAAAATGATATTTCACACATGGCAGCATCAAGCTCATTGGGTGAATCGGCAGATGTCATTTTACACTGAGAACAAACAATCAAGAGATCGCAGACAATCAAATTGTTTGTTTGATTGGGGTTTTGCACTGTACAATAAACGACACTGCAAACATAGATTTGTTTGATTGTTTCAGGTTTTACGCCAAAATGAAGGTCATTTCACTTATTTGACGCCATGTCAGGCCAATGGGTGAAGGAAACCGCCCTTCACTACACTGACAAAACACAAGACACCACAGGACAATTACAGGACAAAATACACAGATTCTCAACAATTCGCTTCGAGATACCTCTTAGCACAGAGGGCACCAAGGCACAGGAAGCTCCCCCAACCACCCCCTGCAAACACAGAAGACACAGTAGATTAACAGGACACCAAAGAAATGGGCTCCCTGATTCCCTTTAGCACAGGCAGCGCCAGGGCACAGGAAGCTACCGTTCAGAGAACAGAAACTGTATAAACTAAGACTTACAGACAGACTTTAGTTGATTCAATTAGATCGTTAAAAAATACATCAATCAGGAGACACTTGGTGTTGAAGTCACGCATCAAGTCCTTCCCATCCAAGACCCCAAGGAGTCCATGACATACACAGAGGTGAGAGGTCAGGGAAAGGTCAAGGTCACAAGATCCACATTTTACCAACCAATCAGGTACCTTGTTACTAAAATCTGTCTGAAAGCTTGGAAAAACGCACCGTAAAATCTGGCAAAAAGAAGGAATCACAGTCGAATTAATGTCATGTAAAAGTTATAAAGGTTGTTTCACTCATAAAGGGGGGGAGTCTCCTTCAACATTGTATTTCTATAAAATGAAGTACATCCTCTGCCTTTAACATTGCCAAATAATCTTAATGGCAAATTCCACTTAGCAGCAAATCAGCCACTGCTTTAAATTTGAGACTGCACATATACACACAGATTGATTGATTGTTTGATTGGTGTTTATTGCCGTGCTCAAGGGTATTTCACTTATATGCATGACGGCAGTGTATTCCAACAGAAGAAGGCGACTCTAACACAGCCAAAACTGTGAATTCATTGAAGTGTTGTCGCTGTTGGAAAGATAATGTTCCTCCAGTGTTAAGAATGACAGCATGAATATAATCTGGAAGGATACTGCCCTTTGCCAGAGAGCTAAATTAGAAGTCATAATTCATGTCTTGAACAAGGATTGACGCCTTGATCTTGAATTTATTTATATATTTGATTAACGTTTAACAGCGTACTCAAAGGTACCTCACTTACATGAACTCTTTGCATTGTCAAATTTTTAGTGAAAAATTAAGAAGAAACCTCATAAAAATCTCATGAACTTCCCCATATTCATCTCAGGTACAAAAGCTTTCTGTCGCTAAAGGGGGCTAAACAATAAAATGGTCCAGAAACTGAGCTACAGGGCATTTATCAATAATCTTCAGGTTACGTAACATCAAATATTACCACTGGGTGTAATCAAACATTATACTTGATAGTTTTTCACCTACATGACAACAAACCGACACCTATTTTTTCACCTTTATGATAACAAACCGACACCTATTACCGTATTTCACTTACTATATGACAATAAAACCGACAACAACCTTATCAAAACCACCCAGCCACTGATTACATCCCTTATATACTTATTTTTAAGGTCACAGAACAAAATTTAACCCAAACATACGGCAATTAGTTTATCAACCGGAGAAAATTTACAGTGAAAATTGCCGTGCAAACTCACCAAATTGATAACTTCATCTTTGTGTAATAAAGTTACCAGTAAACCGAGACTGATGCCAGCTGTACAACACGCATCACGCAAAAAGTTATCTAAAAAAATAAACAAGACAGATCAAATGTGAAATTATAACAGTATATATAGTAATTGAATTACTTGATCAATTTTGTTTTGCTCTTACGGACCTACTGGTTCAGGAAAAACGCCGTTCTATATCGGATAACTTTAGTTATGTGAGCTTCAGTTATGGTGCATTTGGGTAATATTAAAAGGAAGATATTTGTTTGTTTTGTTTGTTTGATTGGTGTTTTACGCCATACTTACGTTTTTTTCACTCAGATGACAATGGGTCAGCCCAATAGGCGAAGAAAACGAACCTTCACGACACCAATAACACAGAAGACACCACAGTACATACATGTAACATGACGAAAAAGAGGTCACTGCAACAGATCGGCTTCCTGATGCCTCTTAGCTCAGAGACCACCAAGGCGCAGGGGGCTCCCACCCAATCACCCGCACTTTATTTATAAGTCGTGAGTTTCATAGTTTTTTTTTTTTTTTTTTTTTTACAATCCATAATTATGCTTTGTTACTTGACTTCGGAAAATCTTTTGATCTTGTGAATCATGCAATTCTATTAATTGCAATTTTTTTAATTCTTTCAGCCAGTTTCTGGCAGCGATAATGGTCTCATGCTTTGTTACTTGATAATTAAAATAATATATCTTAGCTTGTTTCACAATCTTGCTTGAAAATATCACAATACTAGTATGTTGATCTACATATGAGCCTGTTCAATTTTCCTTGATAGAATAATGGTGGATCTGTAGAATGTAACCTATCTAACAATTCCCAACACTTCTATAGACTTTAACTGATGAAGAGCAAATTCAGATTTATTTTACCCTAATTCTTTAACCCCCTGAGATTTTTGCAACAAAAAGACTTTCAGTCAGTCTAAACTTGTTAAATCTCAGGCAAGGCTAATTAATAAGTTATACAGTAGGCTATAATAATAAATTAATAATTAATAACTGGATTAAGCCCTTTCCCAAATTTGCTTGTGGTCTAATTTCATGTTACCTATTCGACTGAACACACTCAGAGGGGGTGAAATGGTTGAAGAATTAGGGTATTGTTTAATTTTGGGACAATTATTTTTTTTCTTTCTTTGTTGATAAATGTATGATTTGGGAGGCTCACCATTCCTTCTTACCTTGTTTCAGGATCTTGTTTGAACATGTCACGATATGTTGAGCTAAGCCTGTTAATTTTGCATTGATGGCTGGATCTGTAGACTGTAATCTATCTAACAAATCCCAACACTTCTGTAGAGTTTTATTGGTCGTTTGGAGTGTCACATGACAGTGGTGCATCACCTCATTGTGTTCAACTGGCGGAAGAGTAGGACTGGAAATATAAATATCAAAATAATATAACAAAAAATAAAATTATTTTGGTCACACTGTAAATTATCAGAAGTAGTTTAAAAGTCAGAAGGAAACAGCTTAACCTAGTTTATTAAAAGATGTATTTATTGGATAAATTTATGAATGCAATAAGAGAACCGGGTATGTGAAATAACAAATCACGCACACACAAAAGTGATTCTAAAACAGCCCTTCATAAATACCCCCGTTTTTATTTTATTATTTATTTGATAAACTCGGAGAGCATAAGGGTAAAAGAAACCTCCACCCAACCACCAGGGAAATATCATTGAAACATCTAATAATATAATATTTGAAATCTGTTTGTTTGTTTGTTTGTTTGATTGGTGTTTAACGTCGTACTCAAGAGTGTTTCACCTATATGACGACTTACTAATTTTAATAATTTGCATTGCCGGTGTATGGTGCAAAACCGGGCAGAAACCTCGTAAAAAAACACCCCGTGAAATCCGCAGCCACCGGAAAACTTCCCTTAAATACCGTAGGTCCACAGGGGGGACCGAGCAACATTTTAGTGGACGAAACCAGTCAGATGACAGAACACCTAAACTGGGGACTGACATACCTGTAATATGTAATAAATGTCTCCAGGCATTCTGTCAGATTTGACAAGACTACAACAGAAAAATAACAATTTACTTTTTAATATACAATGTAAACTGGTAAAGGCAAAATGCTGATTTAAGGAGTAATCAGAAAAAATTGACTTACCCTAAAGCCTCAACAAATTTGACATAAATATTTGAAAAGTTTCAAGTAATTTAATTAATTAATAAGTGTAAGTTTGGAAATGAAACTTATATTTGCATATAGTTTCAAGTCTGAACTTCTAAAAATATCAAGATTTTGTTTCAACACTTCTCAGCCTTTAGTTTGTTAAATAGTATCACAGGGTCGTATTTGTTGAAGGTTTAGTGTAGCCCTGCTATCCTATGTATTTCGACTCGTTTCTTACAGTCATCTTATAGCGACAAAGTGTTTCGCACAGAGAAATTCAGGGCTAGCCTTAGGAACATATCTGATTTGATCTTAATTGATTGGGTTTTTATGCCGTACTTAAGGTGATTTCACTCATATGGTGCCATACCAGCCCAATGGATGAAAGAAACCTCCCTCAGCGACATTGGCAACGATGAACAGACAAGAAGGACCACAGGAAAATGACAGAACTTTAAGGACCCCACGAACAATTCAGGTTAGTGATGCACCTAAACCGAAGCTCTTGTTAACCAGCCAATGATTTCATTTTTAAATATTTCCAACAAATCTCCACAGTTTTGCGTGGTATTTAATATTGTTTACTTCATACCATTTATTTGCTCATAGAAATAACTGGAATTAATTTTTGTAAAAACTTAATACATATTCTAATATATGAAAGGGAGACGAAAATCACCTTCCACTGGAATCCTCTGTACACATCTTTCTCCTGCCAATTAAAAAATAATAAATTTAACTTTAATTAAAACTGACGTGTTTAATAATAATAATGGCTTGAACAGTTGACCTATTGACCAATCATAGAATAGCTAGACATTTTTGAATGTCTTTGAGAGGTTGGTCTGCTAGCCATTTAAACCATTTCAGTCTGCCAAGATAACAACTACAACTTTTGCAAACAAACCAAAAATGAGGCCTATGTCAATATGACTGCTGTGGGTCTGCATAACTCTGTATAGACTGAATTAGAAGGCCTTGACAATAATTGAATTAGCATACATTATCAGCTGATATCCAAGTAACAAATCAGTGTTTTTTCCATCTGAGATAGAAGCAGATGACGTCTTTGACACAGCTCAAAACTAAGAAGAAATCAGAATGGCTGTCGGTGATTGGTTGAAATTGAGCGAGGAGTATAACAGCTTGAGTTATACACCTCCAGTCAATATAACAGGTTACACATCGACTTGGTAATCATTATTGAAGTGTCCGATGATACTATTTACTAATGAAGCTAACAGGATTTAACCTATACATAGTACAACGTACACAACATGCCATTGAAAGTCAGGCTCCTGCCTCAATGCTTTATTGTTTTCGAGCAATCAAAACAATGTTGCATACACTACAATTATTGGAACAGATTTAATGGATATCAACTTCTTCTTTATTATTTCACACAGATTCGACCTAGTTGCTAGTGACACTGTCTCATGTCAATGTGCTGCAACTTTCTTTTCTTAAATTTAAGATAGTAAATGAATTGTTTTTTTGTTTGAATGATAATGTTTTATGGTGTACTTCTTAAAGGACAAGTCCAGCCAATTTCGACAAAAACATATTATTTTTCAAGTGTATTTGGAAAGACAGCTGACCGTGTCACATTTGCAACCGAGAAAGCATAGCCGTAAGTTACTTAATTTAAAACCAGGAAGTGTGACGTCATTGTTCGCAGCTAGGGTAGGCCTTTCTCATCGTGGCTGTCGCCTCGTGGATGTGCTGGTTGATAATGTTGCGTAAAATCAAACTCGATCTACCGTTTATAGAGACTACAGCGAAACAACAACAAAGGACATAGTGTTTTCATACCGATATATTACAATAGGCGTTTATATAACCAACTGCCTACACATTTGTCAAGCTTCTTTCTGCAATTTGTACATGTATATACGTAAATGCAAGACACTTCAATCTTAAGGCTATACAGCTATATGGAGGCAGGGCTAAGTAAACATAATCCGGTCGCCTGGAGAAAGCATTGAAAGCCCCAGGCTCACAAGTACCGTAGACCAAAAGCCAAATTATACAGTTTAATCGAAAATTGGATTATGCGATTTTATCTTAAGGGTTCAGATAATTGCAGCAAGACATCCTGCATTATGTTGACTGCAAATTTATCTCATGACATGAAAACAAGACTAAGGATCGCTCGGAACAGTGAAGTCGTATACAATTATAAAAGCATCCATTAGCTCATCCATGAGAGGACTGACACAAGCAGTATATATATTTGCACTGCGAACAAAGATGTCACACTTCTGGGTTTTAAATTAAGTACCTTAAGTAATTAACGTCTATGCTTTCTCTGTTGCAAATGTCACACTGTCAGTTGTCTTTCCAAATACACTTGGAAAATAATACGTTTTTGTCAAAATTGGCTGGACTAGTCCTTTAAAGTTTATTTTACTTATATCACTGTAAGCAAGCCATATGGGTGAAGGAAACTAACCAACAACGATACTGGCAATAAACACAGGCTAGTAACAAGATTCAAAGCAGGGCACGACAACAAATTGGCTTTGTGATGCTCATTTCATATCCCAGAGAGCACTAGGGCAAGTTTTGTGAAATTGCCCCCTGATCCTTGTAAATTTTCTTACCCAGTGCAAAGTTATCCAAGAGCCCGTTAATAACATTGACATTGTGTCGAAGCTGGTTGATTGGAACTGTACTGGTTTTCACGGAGAAGATATGGAGCCTTATTCTGAGGCAGAGTTCATGTTCAATTTCCTCATGGAAGGAGACTGGAAGGGACTGCAAGCAACTGGCAATAGACAAAGAATTAAATCTTTATTTAAAAGAAAGTTTAAGTTTGGATTCAGCATAAATAAAAATGATGTAATAATGACAAAAAAATGAGGACTTAGGTGCATTGCCGGTGTATGGTGGAAAACCAAGAAGAAACCTCGTAAAATCCACCCCCCTAACCCCGCAGCCCCTTATATGATCTACATGTAAGGTACTGGATTACTCTGATTATTCTCATTAATTACTCTGAAAGCAAAGCGTGGATAAAACTGTTTTGGACTTTTTGTAAATTTTTATTTCGATAAATATTCAATGTGGATTTGTCTTTTGTTCATCTGCTAGAGAAATAAAAGTAAAATCTTAAGAATTAAAATTGAAAGACATAAAATAATGTTTTTTTAAGGAATTTCAAACACTGACTTACGGGACAAAAATTACTTCAACATTGGAAAGCTGGAATTAAAAAGTAATTCTGACCAATTAAGTTATACCATTGTGATCAATGAATACAAGTAAGCCTACTAGTAACCACAATATAGTTTTTAGAAAGAAAGTAGTTTTAAAAATACAAATTAAATAATAAAAATAAAAAAAAGTTTTGTTTCCACCAAAAAAACAAACATACCTTGCTATAACTCTTTTCACAGGGTGTTTTGCCTCATTTCCCAAATAAATATTTACAAACACTTCTAAAATATCCTTCCAACATCTGGCAAGCTCTGAATCTTGTTTGAGCTGAGAAGTAATCTGGAGAAAAAGCCCTAATTTGTAGAAATAATCTGGATTAAAACAGTAAACTAGCAACAAAAAATAGTCCAATAACCAGGCTTTTTCTGTGCACGTTTTTCTGTCAATTGGCCCATCTGTTTTCCTTTAATGATTCTGGTTAACCACATGAAGGCTCTGTACTATATACCCTCCCCAACCATTGGGCGCAAATGACTGACTAAATGCTATGATTTGCCCATATTCACGGTTATTTCACTTAAATGACGACGTGCCAGCCCAATTAGTGAAGGAAACCACCGTAAACGACAATGGCAACAGGCAAGACAGGACAAAACATTTACATAACATTAACAAAACAGGACACCACAACAAATTGGCATAATTTCCCCTTAGCTCTGAGAGCACCCGGGCACAGGAGGATTCCACCCGAGTCCCGACCACCCACGACTAAATGCTTTGAAACAAAATTAACTACCGGTACTGTATCATAAAAAGGATATTTCTTATTAAAATTGTATTCAAGTTTTGGGAGTATATTAAAATAGACATTGGTACTCACAGTTTTAATCTTTTCCAGCTGATCTTTGGCATCCCAACATGACAGCAACTCAGTCAATGGTTTATAGGCTATAAACAATAGTGTTACATGGACGTCATTATTGACCTTGTAGATTACTTTCCATAAAAACGGTTTTATTTTGCTTTTTTATAATTATAATCTATAAATATGAATTGCGCATTGAAGAGAACCATTGTGTTTTAAACTTCCTGAATTTTGCTTCATTTCTGTTATTTTAGTCAATTTGATTTTACTCAGTACTTTCTAAAGTTATATCGGCCCAATGGTTGAAGGAAATCACCCTTTATAATGACATAAGCAACAAACTAGATAAGAGAGAATTCAGGTTTCAAATCAGAACGCCACAATTAATAAAACTTCTTGGGAGTTTCTCCTTACCACAAAGCACAGCCTGACACAAGAGCTTCCCAGTCTTAATGTTAGCTTTAGGGGCGAAGAAAACCAAAGTCATGTTCAAATTATAGACCAAGGTGTTGAAAAAACTGCCATTACATATTTTGTAATGCCAGAAGTAACGCTCATATGATATTTAATAATTTTTTGACATTTTTTTTTGACATTTTAATAAATGTCCTTTAAAATGTCAAAACATTATTAAATATCATAGGAGAGTTACTTCTGGCACTACATTTTTTTTAAGAATTTTTGTTTACCTTGGTATTTCAATTCAAGTGTCTTTCACTGGAAAACAACGGAAACAACTTCCTATTGACTATAAAGAGTCATATAGAGTAGGCCTATATAGAGTATGACTTTGTTTTTTTGTTTACTTCTCCTTTAAAGAAATGACCCCTGAATCTTTAACAGCCAGTCTTTTGTTTTAGTTTTATTTAATATGATGCATCAAGACTGGAGTTCATAGTAGTCAATTTCTCATTAGTCCAAGTGGCTCAGACGTTTGAGTTTTTGCTTTGTTTTGTTTAACTGAAGAACAAATACAAAGGTCTTAAATCTAAACACATATAAGGCTTTTTGTGAACTATACAGTTCTGCATGCGCTTTACATAAACATGGCTTCATCACAACAAATCGTCATCAAGTGCCCCTTAGCACAGAGAGCACGTACAGGGCACAGGAGGCTATCACCCAACCATATGTCAGTTCAATACCCACTCTTAACGTGTTGCTTCCGATTATCAGCTATTATATATTGGTCACATGATCAGCTGATGATAGTAGTCCGAGTGATCAGACCTTTGTTTTTTTCAGAAATTTTGATAATGCCTGACAGCGAAATTTTTTGCCCAACAGAAAATAAATCAAAAACTATCGTCTGAGCTTTTCGGACTACTGATCAGCTGATAGGTGCCCAAACTTTTCCCCTGGATAAGGCCCTGTCAAATGTCGATCGCATATATTTAATTTACCTGATGAGAATAGCATGTTATCAATATCGCCATAAATCAAATTTAGTCGACCGGAAAAGTCGCTGGTGCATTTTTTACTTGACATGACGGCCCACGAAGAAAGTAAACAGACAGAACATGTGCAACGTCTGTCCTTAATAAACGCGCGTCTACAAATCCAGTTAAGGGTTTATCCAAATTGTAAAATTTGTTCGGGAGCGAGTCGGACTTTCTATTCACGTTTCACCGGCTACACGAAAATTCCTAACAGAGCCAATGTACCGACTATACTTCGTTTAGTCTTACGGCTACGACTTTTAACCCAAAAAGTTGAAAAAGATTACTGATTTTTGACTAAATTTATAGGCTACTTTAGCATGTACCACGTCTTCGATGGCCCCCTTCCACCCCACCCCCTATCATGAGATAATTAGGCCTACAAACTTATTCCGGGTACAGTGAAAGGGGTTCCGTAGTTCATATCCAACGCTCAACCACGGAGCCACGGCGCGGCCCCCGTTGGTACAAGAGACTCGTAAATACGCCTGTACTTCATGTGCCACACAGTTAAGCCAAAAGTCAGAACTGAAAATTATCTTAAAACTGATGTTATTTTCTGTCGGACAAAACCTTACGTGGCACTGTTGTTTCATTTCTACGACGGCGGGGCAGCCTTGTGGATAAGAAAATCACAGCCCACAACACCGACAACAAACTAGACAAAACAGGACGCCCATAAATCGGCTTCCTGATGCCTGATCATACTGATGTGTTTATAAATATCTTGCCTTCGTTATAAACCACAAATGCTTTATATATTGTCCAAATGTTTTCCTGAGCCTTAATATATATTTTGTCAAGAGTAATCACACTGGCACAGGGATATCGACTAATTAAAGTCAATAAATTATCTCATGTTCT
>JAVFBZ010043785.1:13974-28194 GCA_032466195.1 Katharina tunicata
GAAAAGTCCATACGCACACACACTAATTGAAATTGATCAATAACATAGACTAATTGATACAGGTCTATTCATCCAATTTATTTCAGCTCGTGTGTTAATTAAGGCTCTGTTTTTAGACTTCACAACAACTAATATTAAAAAAAAAAAAAGACAGGTATATTTTTGAACCTAAATGATTGGCAATGTTTTTTGCATGTCGCACGTGTTTTTGTTTTAACTTTCGTTAACCGTAGACTTTGAAGGCGATGTCGATATTTAGCGGAGAACGGGTGAACTGCTTGGGGCAGTGTAATTGAATTTGCACATTCAGGTGGGTTAGGCCTGAATCAAATAGGGTTTCCACATAAACTACCTGGTTCACTTTACACCTAATGGTTTACATCTGTAGCTAGAGAACAACAGGTATCTCGGGGCTATGATGAAAAGCGAGGGTATAAGGGTGCCGGTATTGGGTAATAGCGCTATGAGGCGGAAACACCTGATTAGTACCCAGTATTTCCCTATGTTGTTCGTATTCCTGCTTCGTTGAAGCCGGGTTAGCGTGCAATTATGTTCCACAGGAAATATATATATTTTTTTCCTTTGCACATATAACCGGTCTTGAGTAAGGCACATACAGGAAACTTCGCCTAACTGAGCTCTATTCATATACTGAACGATATTCAGCGATAGATGGAAGAAAGAAAACGACAGCAGAATGAATTAAATATGAGGGGATTAAGAAGCTAATCCGCTCCCTCGTGGTCCAGCGGCTGCGACCGAACAACGTAACCTTCCGGAGTGGCGTATCCTTCCAGGCAGGCAGTGAGGTTGCAGAAAAAAGAACGACCGGCCTCCGGGAGTCCAACGATCCCCCTTTACGAGAATCATACTAGCCAATAACAGCCAGAAACATACTCCCTGGAGAACCCTACATTAAAATCACATTGTATAGCAAGGCATGTTTTTGTTTTTACTCGGTTAATTTTTAATGTATATAGTCAGTTATACTTCTCATGTGCAAACGAGTATATGAGGCAGGCAGAAAAAGATGGGACAATAACACATGGGCATAGGTAGCCGAATCCATAAAGAATTTAGGGTTGTTAACATTGGTCATTGATGAATAGCATTAAACATCCTCATCGATAGTATTTGTCCCGAAAGAAAAACGTGTTCGGGGCGGGCGGCGTGTTGGGGGAGATGGGGTTGGGGGATTTAAATAAGCACCACATGCTTTGAAATGAACATAATTTATTAAGATATAGAGCGGTTCAACTTTATTTATGTTAAAATTTAAAGATCTATTCCATCTACTTTTCTGCAATGACCACAAAACTTTGAATACAAAATTAAAAGAAATTTTTGATTTGGCATTCATACAAGCTTTGGTTTTGTATCAGATTTGCTGATAGGTTGATCAACTCTAGTTTTCCGCACATTCACAGAAATAAATTATCAGTAAATATTAAGCAAAACGGGCTGGCAATTGAGATACCAGCACTCTAATAGTGGGAATTTTTTATTAAGAAGTTATAAAAAATAGTGTTTTGATGTACCAAAAGAAAGGAAGACAAGACAAAGCAAAACAAAAATGATCAAATGTAAAAGACAAAAGAAATAAACGAAAAAGTACTGATTCAGATTGACAACGATCATATTTCAATGTCTTGCACTTCCCAGCTATCTCCGCTAGACCGTGTCTCACTGACCTACCTGTAATATTCTTTATACCCTATATCTTCCCCCAATGCCTTGTTATCACCGTATAGGTTGCCTGCTAAGAAACAGCAGCGTTTACATGTAACTAACCTTTATCGACCCGTAACAAGTCGTGATTATTGATAAACAGTGAAAATGTAAGCACGAAAGAAAAAAAAAATTACGTTACGTTAAGTTTTATTTTCTTTCGGCCTTGGATTAGTCAAAATGCTAAGTATACCTGGCATTTCAATTGCATTGCCATATTGATTTGTAATGGCCCTTTTAAATGGAAGGTAATGATGACGGACCAATGGTATACAGTTCGACCTTTCTTAAATGTAATTCTTTGAGGAACTTAAATTGACATCGCCAAATGATGTTATTACACAATAATATCACCTTAACACCAGCTTGTTTGATATAATTGTAAACCTACAGCAACGTTTTGTAAATTTACTGATCTACTTATTTTTTGCTGACATACAGTGACCTTAAAATGGCTTGAATGTTTATTGCTGTATGAGTTGTGTTAATTTCGTTCTGATTTCTTTCTGTTTATAATAGATGTGACAGAGACGATACATGAGCCTGACAGGTCACAGGAGACAACGAAGAATGGAAAGGGCAACAGTTGGTAGAGCGAGTTCGAATCTGAGGCCGCCTGTCGCCATACATGACGTGTGTAGTTGTTAGACATTGATGGGTCAATACGGATTATTTATTTCCGTGAAGATACCTGGATGTAAAAGACTGACTTGAGATTGACGGAACAATGATTAAGGCATTCGTCAGTAACCTACAGAGTCCTGCTAAGAACAGATAATACTTTAACTTTATGATTGGCCAACCAGGACTGCCTGTATATATCATTCGCATATATCGATTATCTGGTTTACCTGGCGTAGTATAGTATAACTACCATACAACGATTGTGGGATGCATAGGCCTTTTATACCGCACCAAAAGATATAAATACACCAGGGAGGCACAACGAGAGCACGCAAGAAGGGTTAAATTCACTGTTTAATACCTATTGCTTAGCATTGTTTTAAACAAACATTTTAATTTAATGAATACAGCTGAATATAGTTAAACATCTAGAATACCGGTAGTTATTATGCAAACATGTTCTCCCCGTTTTTTGTTTGTGAAACCTATTTTATGTCCTCTTTAGACAATTTAAAAATTAACTACTCTTTTTAAAATAAAATGTAATACTTACGTTTATCGTTAATTATTCAAATTTATATTTCGTGATTTTCGTTCTTTTCAGAATCATTTATTTAAATATATGTATTCAAGTATTTATTCTTTTCTGCAATTAATGTCTGCCTTTCAGAATTGTTAAAAACAAACTTATTATACCACCGAATACCATTAGCACACTCTTTTGTGAGACAAACGTTAACTCAGTTTTTTCAATCGTTTCTTTATCGTCGTATTCCTAGTAAAAATACATTTTAAGATATTTTGATACACACACATTACATGGCATTTTAAATGTTGATTTATAAACACTGATGCCCATCTATAAAAACCGCATACAGTTTTACCTTTTTACAGTGTAGAACAGACACGGAAATATCAAGCCTAAAGAGTCGTAATTCATCAAGCAATGCAGTTTGACAAAAATTATAAGCACGAACAATACAATATTACCATACAAAAAATTATCAATAAATATAATACATTATCAAGGCCGTTTTATAACAAATACATTTTGAATACAGACATTTGTGTCGACCGTGCAGCGTCAAATATCTAGTACATCAATCTCTTTGGACTTATGATCCACGAGTAATTGTCTCAATGCTTCGTGGTTTCAATGTATGTCTAAAGTTCCCGTGTGGTCCGGAGAGTGGAATGTATCCAGAGAAAAAGTGTCTGAACTAAACCACGCTGTTAGGTATTATAGTGCCTCAACAATATATACCAATACAAATTAAGTCGTTGAATGTTGTATATGAAAGTGCCTTGTTCATACGCGCACCTGCATACCATGATGCACGTGGAGGTTAACGCGTGGCCGCAACAATTCATGGATTAGAGATGTATGGATATTTCACAAGGGAAACCAACCAGGCTTCCGGTTCAACTAATTCGTCCAGCTGAGGCGCAAACAGATCCCGAAATCGGCGAAAAGTATTATTTGTAGAAAAGATATGTGGAGAAGGAGCTATCGCAATGGCCTCGAGACGTTTGGCCTGCCCGGAATGGTAATGCCTGGATGAGATGGGACTTAAGGCCAGCCTCCTGAACAAGCGAGCTCTGTTTGGATACACAGACCAATTGTCCTGGTTTTAGGATTAAATAAAACCATTAATTGATCTCCGATAGCTGCTAGTTTGATCAGTGCTGGAGTAGGGGGTAATTTAGCAGATTTCACCAACGAGCATCTCTAGTTATTCATAACCCCAAAGATAGCCAGTGTTTCGGGAACCAGTGTTATAGAGGCAAGGAAACAACTCAGATCCTTTACAGATGCTATAGCTGTCCATTTAGTATTTAAATGGCTAAAATGAACAATCAATCTAGTGTTGTAATCACCTTCAGTGAACGTTCCAACAGCGAATAAGCTATAAACACAGGTTCTATATATAATTCAGGCTAGTTTAGGTTCTAGCTTGATTAGTCTTTCATTTGATCAATATATTTTATTTTATTTCGTCCCCTATTCTGTGTCTTAAAGTTTAACAATATTTTCGTCATCAAGTTTGGTTTGAAGAGATCCGAAAGACAAATCATTCAATTTCTTGCCCACCGCAGATTGTGTGTTTTGAAGACAATTTGAACTATACGCTAACAGTAAAATAAACACTTTTTCAAATTTAAATTGAATGAAAAAGTTTTTCATGTATGTATTTCATTTTAATCAACATAGTTATATAACGAAAAGCCGCTTGATGATGTAGGCTGGGTCTATCGTTACAGTGTTCATATATGGCTTTGCAGGTCATCTGGCTGGTATTGTCCAGAAGTCAACGGGTTAATATATCAGCTAAACGATAGCCTTGATGGTCAGAGAAACCTTGACCATTTGTATACAGCATTCATATCTCAAATAATTGAAAGGGGACCAAGTCCATCTGTAGTGTACTGTCACGTATCCAGAGAGCAGCCAGTCACGTCAGCCAGTCAGAAATGAACAGAGTCTGGCCTTTAGTTAAAACACAACCAAACAATTTTCACGGCGAGGCTTTTTCAGGGGAAAGATCGAGCCACGAAAAACGTGCGATCCAGGTTTATAAACGTGAACTATATACCAAATGCACAAGATTCCAATTTGATGACGAACAGATGGGTTTAAACGACAAAAAGAAAATTTAATACAGAAAGAAAATTGATAAAAATACAGACTCATAAAATTAAACCTCCGTCTACTTTAGAAGCATGTTTACTCGTTTTGGTATGCAAGATTTATTTCATATGAAAACGTCTGTTTTAAATGCGTACGCCATGTTGATATTTTGCTACATATAATTCTTTGGGAACCTCGTTTTACTATGTAAACTTCCGCAACTCTAAAACTGCCCATCAAACATTTCCAATAATTAAAACAAATAACAGCTTAAATATGACACAATGTGAAAATAGTATCAGTCTACGTGATGTTGACCATTTAATATAAGATAACGGCAATTTTGGTCGGAATGTTTAAGAATCTTTGATTTTGTGTAGAAAATATCTTCAAAATTTCTGGAAGAGATCTAAAATATTAGCTTCGATGGAATAACAACGATGACAACGTAGACTCACTTTAAAGGATAAATACGTTTAAAATATTCAAGAATGAATTCACCACCTTGTTAATATTTCAGCATTGTAAATGCAGGTCTGAAAATGTAAAATGTTTCTTGTAGATGCATAGTTTGGAGTTTGGATTTTTAGGCAAGTTTGGATTAGTGTAATTTATATTCTCTCTTCCCTGTAAACCTTTATTGTGCCAATATGACTTTTAACACAGTCGTTTGTTTACTTTTAAGATCGGTTAAATTGTCAACGAATCGTGTTAATGAATGCATGGCAATGAATTCAAATACAGGATTTATAGCCCATAATTTTATATTCTAATCTTGGCGAATTATACCATTCTAACAAAGGTTCCCGCAAGATGTCAAAGTGATAACAGTTTGGGTTGTGTCAACGGGAAAGAACGATTTGATGACGTGTTAAGGAGTTTAATACCTGGACGATGACCAAGGTTATTGTGCTAGTATTTCTCTGCCCGGGCTCCCACACTTCTTCTCCAGCAGCTGTTATAGAAGGAGTTGTCCATACGGTGATGTAAAGGAATCTGCCAGGCTGCTAATCCCTCTTTACCCCGCCTTCTGCTTCATTGCAGGGATTAACGCTAAACGGTGAAATGAAGCTTGATTTGTTTACTAAAGTTGATAGCAGAGGACAAGCCAAGCAGAAAACACAGAAGTGTATCTCAAAGAGCCGGAAAATGGTCAAAAATACAAAAAGATCGCTCTGTTGCTTGATAGAAAGGTTGTTTGCGGTGCAGTGAACAATGGTTAAGAGTTCTCCATATGATATGCTGGAAGGCGGCTAATTGTTTCCTGGGATCGTTTCTTGGTGGTCTGTCAATTCTGTCAGACTGAGATCATACGTCTTTGACAACTGACAGAGAACAAGTGTAAAGAAAACACTGCTTCAATAGGCAAACGAAGGGAGAGAAAAAGAGAACGAAGAAAATATTTGAATTTGTTGTTCATCCGGCATAGAGGAATAAGGCCGGGTATTGTAGAAGTATTACAAGTAGGTAGAAACAGTCACGGCCCGCTGATGGGCAATAATAGATTACCAACCCTAACCATTGACAGACTGTTTACCTGGCTACAAGTAAGAAGAGATCAAACAATTTCTACCTGCACAGGTGACAACAATAGCACACACCTGTATACCAAGGTGATATCATAAAAAGGAATTCCACATACCATACATTGATATAGTGATAATAGAAAGGGATCCTGAATGAAGGAGTAACTCCCTAATAACAGACATCCACACGTTTATCAATTCTCATAATAAATGACAATCTAATCAATTCAGATACAGGAATGAGCTCGACCGTTTCCCTATACAATTATCAATAAGATACACTCAATATTTATAAAACAAAATGCGGACCTATACGAAATTTTATGATTTTTTTTTATGACAGAATGACAGTAAAATGTTGTTTAAAAAATAAAAGTCAAAATTCGTTAACGAACGTATTTAATAGCGCATGACATTTTAAAATATAATTGAATCCACTGATTCTGTGCAACAAAGCATTTGTATTGCTTATTAACTGCTTATTAACGAACTTTTATCGTTTTTTTTTCTCTAAATAATAAAACGTATGCACAGATTTAATTCATGACAATTTTAACTGATCTCTTCTAAATTTGTTTCTATTTTAGTCAAGTGGATTCTATAAAAGTGAACTGACATCTAACACATCAAAATGATAAGCTAATAATAAATGGTTGATATATAGCTGGCTATAATTGGATATAATTTGGCGCTAAGGTAAATTTACAAATTTAATTATTTGACGTCTGCAAAATTGTTGTATAAAATTGACGATCAAATGTCCCTTTATGAAAGTGGTTGCTTTGTCGAGAATACGAAGTACTGTGGGTCTTTTTACCAGTCAATGCGACTAACAAGTGAATTTTTTAACATCAGGATTAGCCATTGAAACTACAAAATTGACAAATTAGCATAACTTTCCTTAAGAGTGCAGAATTGAAAATACGGTTGTCGATGTTCAAAAGGAACGTAACTTAAACAGATGGTAACTGGGGGACACAAATAAAAATAGTTCAATTTAAAGTTTGAAACTGATGGAAATAGCCTTATTTTGTTTTTGTAAAGAATCGAGATAACTCCTTCTTCAGCCTTGAGAGGCACCCCTTCTGTTCAGTACCTTTGGTCGGCACTTGTGATCTTTTTGGCGGAAATTGGGAAGAATATTGTCCGAATGGGGCTTTTTTCAATTGCTCTAGAGTTTGCTGGCCGAATTGATGCGGATAATAGGAATGAGGTAATGCGGCAGTGACAGAGAAGGGACAGCAGTGAGGGCAATATTGGAGTGCGTGAACGATGACCCGGTGGCATTGTTAGGACCATCAGGCCAGCATACTGTTACAGGAGAATAGTATTGTGGCCAAAGAAGCACTCGAAAACCTGCAAGTAGCACACGGGAAAATGGCTAAAACTACACCTTTGTCCATTGTGTAATAATTGCCTAAGGTCTAAAGTGACTCCAGCGGAAATGCCCTTGATTCCGTCCCTACCCGGTTGCTTGCCTCACATACCCCGGGGGCGGGGGATGATAGGTGGTATACAACGTATAGGCGGTATCATCACTGATCACCTTAATTAAAGGCCGATTTAATACAATATATGCCGGTAAGTTTACAAATAAAAAAAAAACATAAGTATACGAGGGCGTCAAGTAACATATACTCTGTCATTACAATCGATGACAGGCCTAATTACGTATTACATCCTTCAACACTCTTTTAAGTTCTAAAGTACAAACAGTTTCGTTACATCAGTACTCCGCCTAACCCTATCATACTATTGTATGTGAAAAACTTCAAATCAGTAATTCAAAAAAGATAGTTGTATAAAGAAAGCCTGCATATTTTATTTTAGCTTGGTGAGGTATTTTATAAGTTTTTTTTCCCTCTCCAAATTATTTGTAAATTGTTTTGGGTCTATTGGTACGAGAGATAGCTGGTAATTATTTAGATAATTTATATAAAAAAAAACGTGGAGTTAAAGCTTAGGATTGCAAAATATAAATTCACTTACAGTCAAGTCGAATAGGAGTCTATAAAAGATAATAAAACAAAATAACTGCATAAAAAAGGTGTGTGTTGAAAAGGAATTCACGGCGTTTGGGATAGGTCTATCAAATCTGATTATTTGAAAGATAGAAAAGCTGATAAAATACCTTCAAATGATTCATTCTGTTTAAAATTTCTTAGAAAAGATAATCTGAAAACACAATACATACCTAATTCCAATTGTTTGAGAGCTGGCGACAACCTAAGTCGTCCCTGTCACGTGACTTAGGCGCAAAATGCCCGCAATAAGACAGTTAATATGAGGTACAGTTTGCTGGACAATAGACGGAAAATAAAAATGCACAGATAAGAAAGTGACCGCGAGATTAAATGAGCGTTAATCCACCCCTATCATCTTGACCAGTGTCCAGTTACTCCGCCGTGACTGACCACTCATTACGGACAATAATACGGATCACTGCTCGCGACAAATTTTTATCATTTTCTCGATCAGTGTTCGAGTAGTCCTACTAACAAATAAGGTATGTAATTGTCGGCCTACATCAATCGACCAACTTCTCTATCTTTTTGGAGCGTTTCTTTCATTCAACAAAGGGGTAGATGAGTTGGAAGTTGTGGACAAGGCTGTAGGTATGGCTGTGGTTGGAGAACTTACCTTGGGCCGCTGACCGATCGTTTGATGTGCTCACGGCCGACCTGTCCACCGTCTACCCTTCAAACATGATTATAGCAAGTGGCCACGAGACTACTGTAAACTTCAAACCATATTTTAAACGCTGTCTATACATCATTTCATGAGCTATATCACATTTTAACATGAACACCGAACATCAAAAATTCCCTGTAAGTAACACGTGTAAACAACAACCACAACATGCAGATTTGTGTCGAATCGTGACAACTTCCTATATTTAACAACTTTGTGTAACAGGTAGCTCTTCCGGTCTAGAGAAAACCACAGAGCAGTAGCAAATATTCGCTTTTAAGCAACAGCTATTCATTTTAGGATCATTAGTTATGTTTAAATTGAGAATATTAAATTTTAACGACTGCGCCAGGTACAGAAATATCTCACCTTTGAATACCAATCAAAATCCCATTTTATACGATAGCTTATAAAGAAAAATAAATGCTAATTTACTTGCTGTCTAACTTCAGATACAATTAGACTAAAATTGATGTGTGAAACAATGCAGCTTATAGTGATTGAACCTTAGTTTCAATGCACCATGCACAATATGACAATTGTCAGAATTACAGTCCGGTGAGACAGTCCTGCAACTGCAAGAGCTCACAAGTCACGCGCAAATTAATCAATATTTAAACAGTTGTTTCTCACTTCTCTGTGTAAATTGTCTTTTCAAATATATCTCTCAATATCATTCTTCATCACTTTTCTTCCGTAAACTGCCTGGTAATATATTTAAAAGCTGGTATTTTGACAGTTAATTTTCTTTCTAATCTTTTATCATTCCGCTTTTCTGCTAGTTTTTATTAGTATAACCTTTTTCTTTTCTGCATTTTCAGTCAATTAATGATACTTTCTCTAGTATTCTGATGTAAAAGCGAATAGATGCCATTGAGCTACCGACGGTACTGTATAAGAGATTTTAAGACATCATGTGAACTTAATTTTTGTCACCATGAATAAAAGAAGAAAAACACTTGATCATGACAGTTCGTATCTTCTTGACTAAATAGTTCATCTATAGATCATATCGTCACCCCAATAAAATAAGTGCCTAAGTCATATTTACCACTTTTGAGATAAATTGAAAAAACTAGTTACCCTTCTTAGGGTATCTAATATATTTGTCATATAACTTATAATAACAGACTAATACATGACAATGAACTTGTAAATATTGTTTTGTCTACAATGTATTACATAAGTAACATACCCAGCAAGAATGACTTAGGCAGTATGCCAACTTTATTATCATGACTTAGGCACTTATTTTATTAGGGTGACGATATATCAAAATCAAATATTTTAACACTCGGATGTTATCTCGAACCAGAAAGTCGTTATAAAGGTTCGCTTATTTTTTTTAAGGAGAAGTTAAACTTAGTGCAATAAAAACACAACGAGTCTCTGCACTATGGAGTGAAAATTTGTCTGGTTGTGTAAAGGTTCTCTACTGTTGGGAAGATTGTGTGTTATTTGATTTGTACGTTTAAATGTGAAAGAGTTCAAAGGAGATTGTTTGCTGGGAGGTCACGTAAAAATGTACATCGAGGTCAAATGACACGTGACTATGAAGGAGTGAAATGCTACACAGGTTAAACTGGTGCACCGAGTAATGGATTCGTAAAAAGTGATTAAGTTTGACGACACAATAACATATTCCGCTATAGCCAGTGGATAATTTAAACAAAATTAATTATAAAATTTAATTATATAAGTTTATTACCTCACCCCCTAAGGCTTATCCGTCAAGGGAGTGGAACATAGGTTGGTTTGTACGCTTACTGTTGTTAACATGCCCCCAAAAGGTCGATAACTTGGAAAACCTCATAATAAAAACAGACAGGTTATGTAACAGTGGCGTTTATACACGCACTTATGAAATCAAATAAACATAACTTTTGGATTGCGGCTAAAATCGTGGTCGCAATTAGATTATTCATTCAAAGAAAATCTCAGGTAAATTTAATGCTTCGTTTCAAGTCCTTTGTTAGGATTTTAACATGTCTGGTAATTAATACACGCGCTGGCTGGTTTGCCTAACACTTTAAATAAAACAGTCAAGAACAATATTTGAATTAACAACACTAATTTCGACAATAATAACATGATATAAATATTTGTGTCTGTATACATGTACAATCTACAAAGGCAATAAATGTCTAATAAATTAGTGAAATCTATAAAATATTAATCCAGTTACCTTTTTTTCTGAAAACTAAGTCGTTTGTTTCACATTATTCAGTCTAGTTCGTTTTTGTTGTTGTTGGACAGGTTGTTTCTCTTTGTTTAAAACATAATACAAATCAAATTTACTTAAATATATTATACTGAATACAGCAATGTTGATTATCGATTTTTAAAATTGATATTTACAATCGCAGATCTTACAATCGCGAAATTCAAGCACACGTGGTTTCATAACATCTTTATACCATAATGAAGTTTGTGGAGAAGTTTGTTCATAAATTCAAAGTATCGGTGGACCAGTCTTTGTTGTTGAGAAGAACCATTCCATATTTTAACGCCGCCTTCAACCAATTCTCTCTTACTCGTCACCTACATTGTGACCTTAATTTATTTAGTTAAATTATAATTGAAAATACATTTATTAAAGTATTACATTTGAGGAAATTTGAAGTCGACAAGATATTATTGTCCGAGTTGACACGCTCTTGGTCCTCATTTCCTGGTCACCCCCTTATCGTCGTAATTTATAGGGAAACCTAACAAATGTTGATAATATTAGGGTCATTACAGACAAACGTGGCGATTCCAATGTACATTCTCTATTTAGGGATCAATTATATGGTACCAGATATTAGGGCCAAAACACAATGCGGAAGAAAATAAACTGAATAATTTAGTATTTTAGGGAATAAACAAAAGTGTAAACGCTTAAAGGGAAACGTGTTATCAACCGAAATAAATTAACAAACCACAACAATTTTACAATCGAATTGACTTGCAAACTTCGGGTGAGTTTACAATTTAAAATGCAACTTTCATTTTGGGGATTCCCCAGGACTACTTTCAATTGATTTTAAATAATTCCAATCTTGGCAGTGATAACGTGTAACAGGGAGTGTCACAGTTGACGCTTTAGTGTCACAAAATAACACAATAGTACATGTAGGTGTAGTAGATACTACAAGTGGTATATCAATGGTACAAGTCCAACTCAAGTCACCTGCCTTAGGATGTTTATCTTATTTTACAAACAGCCAAAGCGGAAGCGGGAGGTACAGTTTGGCCAGGTAAATAAAGTGTAGGTGCTAAAAAGGTGATGATCGTCCATTTCCTACCGTTGACATTTACTGAGAATCTTACAATAAGAAAGCCTATAGAAAATGACAAATTGATAGTTTTGATTTGGTGGCCTCTTTGTGAAAATCAATCAAAACAAGGTTGTGTCACGCCCTCTTTTGACCTGCCACTCATGCACGTGTCAAAGGTGGGTCTTCAATCCGTGTCCATTTCATTTTTCACCCATAGTGTCCATCTCGTCGTATCTGACCGAGGTGTCATTGGCCAAAGAGGCTAACAATTACACAAACTATGACACTTCAATGATTAACAACAATTAGTTTCCAATTAGAGAGCATTCAGCCACACAAAGCGATCAGCGAGCCGTTAAAGAGCAGTGCCAGTCGTTAAAAGGATACTATTTGACTGCAGGCAGAAATGCCCGGAATGCGTTAGTCTTACAAACAAAGTGTGAAAACTCGAATAAATAAATACTCTCAAATACTCTAACACCTCAAGTGGTTTCTGACACATTGTTTTCTTGACTAAACCAGCTATAAGGCCTACGATATTGAAATTACACTACATTACCACCCTTGACGCTAAAACAGGGAGGAATACGAGATAAATTGAAAGTAGTAAGTGTTTATTGCAATTAGTTAAACGTGATGCTGACAAATGCTGTCATTGGAATTAAATTTAAAACTTAAAACAGTTTCAGTCAAGTTTTATCTTACCTCTTATCTCAATTAACTTACAGCTATAACAGACATAAATATTTGGGTTTTATAAACAGTACTTAATGTTATTTCACTTATATCAAAGCGTGCCTGCCCAATGAGCGAAGAAAGGCACCCTGAGCGACAATAACAACACAGAAGACCACAGCACATTTACAGAGTGAAACACAGGACACCACACAAAACAGGCTTCCTGATGCCTATTAGCTCAGAGAGCATCTGCATGGGCACAGGAGGCTGTTGCCCAACCACCCGGGATGAAAATACAGAAAGGTTTACCTCATCGCATACATGTGATAGACTCGAGTCTTCTTCGAGTCTCGTAGAGCATATAGGACTGAGAAAGAACAAACAAACGGCAACACAAAGTCGTCATATAAGTGAACTAAGCTTGAGTACGATGTTACACACCAATCAATCTAATCTAAGTTCTGTACAGGGATAGACAGGGATAATTTTGTAGGTTAATTGAATTGAGATGAGTAAGTAAAGGTCATTTATGAAAGTTAGGAATTTTAAAATCTATAGAGACATATATTCATTACTGTATAGCATTTTTTCAACCTCACTGCAACGTTATTATTTTAAATAAAGACTAACTTTTATATATGGAGACTATATAAAATAAAAATTAAAACATTAAAAATATGACGTTGAAGTAAATAACTGAATTATGTGCATGCCATTGTTTGGAATAGATAAAAGTATATAGCATTCAGAAAATAACTCCCGTCGACGTCCAGGAACCGATTGCACAAAACTAATTAATGTATTCATAATTAATAGTACTGACTGAGTACTAATATTTCGGCATTACAATTCTTAAGCAAGTATATCCATTCATGTTAGGTAGGGGTCCAAAACTTCCATTAAGCATTTAGACTTAAAAATGAAAAGTTTTTTTGAAATAGTTCCCCTAAGCCTTCCTAATTTGACAAATTTAGGCTTTATT
This sequence comes from Katharina tunicata, assembly GCA_032466195.1. Lineage (NCBI taxonomy): Eukaryota > Metazoa > Mollusca > Polyplacophora > Chitonida > Mopaliidae > Katharina > Katharina tunicata. The sequence goes on from JAVFBZ010043785.1 coordinate 28,093, forward strand.
TGACTATAGTTCAATGTTTCCCAGGAAGGTTATATTCTCGAAAGTCAATATCCGCTTAAAAACTAAAAGTCTATATTGAATGTATTTTTATTGAATTGTTTG
>JAVFBZ010043786.1:0-10520 GCA_032466195.1 Katharina tunicata
AATATAAATGCACTTACTCCGACATGGCCGGAACTGGAACATCCTTAACGCGATGAATGAAAGAACACCAGAAAGCTATCCATACCGATGATGTAACCAAATGTGCCTTAGCGGAACATGCCTGGAAATGTAGTAAAAGGTTTCAATGGAAAGATATCAAAACACAGAATGTGGAACAACACTTGAGGAAACGTAAAATGAAAGAGTCTTGCCATCATTATACTTTCCGATTGGTTTACATGAATTCACACCGGAAAAAGCCCGATCATGGGTATTGAAAACGCGTTATAGTAAACATTTTTGATTACGTCGCGTTGCTTAGAAATTAATGTTTATTAATTTAATAACTTTTTTGTTTAAATTAATCAACATTGTAAAAATGTGCCTTTTTCAATTAAAGGGAAGTAAAAGTCAAACTTAAATTAAAGACCCTACCCAGTTGTTAACCAAACAGCTTTGACATTTCTTGTAAGAGTTCTTGTTTTTCATTGAAACCCACTTAAAGGGAACTAGTTTAAGTTAAATATATATGTATGGTTGACTGTTTGAGCCATGATTTATTAACGTAGTTCTGGCAGATACAAATAAACTTAATGACTCAAAATTCAACCTTAGTAAAACAGAGCCTGTACCAATGATATAATTAAACCATCTATCTGAACAACAGTACTTTAATATACATTTATTTCAGTGACATGATATATAAAAGAAATGTAGCATGAAAAGTTAATCATACATTTTACTTACGAAGAAACGGTTTTAAAGGAAACACGCTTGAGTATGTCATTAAAGTCCAATCAAATACATAACTGTTTTTGAATTATGTGAATAAAGCTAATGTTGATCAGTCAACGGTAGAATCGAAAGCAATGAGGACAAGATATTTTTTTCAATTATGCTTTTTATGTTAAGTAAAATAAATAAAAATAAAATAAATAATTAATGAATATATCAAATATAGCACATGCCAACAACATTTACTTCCTCTTAGCGCTAAACAGCAGCATTGTCTCTCCCTATTTTATTTTCCGCGTCCAAAGTACTGTATATTGTATAGATTGAGACCCTATAGAAACTAGGTCAAAATTTAGTTTTAGTTTACTATAAACCTATAAGACATGTTCATGAGTAAATTATTTATATGACATATGAGAAATAGTGTCCGTTTACACATACAATTAAACGGCCTCGACTGTTTTATTATATGACGCTTATAAATAAAGATGTGACACCCGACTCTTCCTTGCGCACAGGTTTTCGTTTTTCCCAGCAGAGAATGGAACAGACGACATATTTGACTTAACTGAACTCAAGCAGAGAAATGTTTGGAATTGTCGAAAATGTGACAGCTGATAAAAAACACATTATAAAACATCACAAATGAGCGATTGGCTGGGCTATAAATCAATTACATATGAGCACAGAAATAAATTACAAATAGTGGTAAATGAAGGATTTATGTTTCACTTACTTAATGATCAGATTTCCTTAAAGAAATTTGTAAAAATCTCGCAACGACCTTTGTCCTTGGTCCGAATTGGCCGAACGCTGGTATTTTCCTAGAACAATAATTATCAATATTTTCGAGATCACTAGGAATGGTCATGTCTAAGAACAATCATCTTTCTGGACAACTCATTGAGGAGTAAAGAACATATATCAATCTTGGGATTCTGATAATGAAATAGTAATTCTGGCAAAACATGTAGAAATCAATGTTAGTACTGCGTCTGGAACACAGATCATGGTAGGGGATTGTTTTTATTCTATTCAAGGCATACAACTACCGTTCATTTGTGAGACATAAAGTTGATAACGTCTTTATAAAACAAAGCTAATTTGGAGTTGTTTTGACCTTTGACCTTAGTATGGAATGTTGCTGATCATTTTGACATCTGTATAAAGCTGTGAGATGTAAAATAACGTTATTGCTGTTTTTCTTTGAACAAAGGACGATACTAACGATCCTATTATGCTGACAAACAGTATCATTAAATCCGTCTACAGTTTAATGTTGGACATAAACAATTACGATTGATATATTTTTACTATTATATTCTGTAAGTTTTCGATGTATGGCCCTAAGTGTCTGAAACAAATACTCGATTGTACAAATTAAAATTATATACATTAATGAAGATGATTAATGTAAAAAAGTGACAACAGGTCGTGAATTATTTCCAAACAAGATTTTCGATAAGAAATCCTTAATTTCTTAAAGCATAGTTTATAACCAACAAAACGACGCTCGCCTGTGAATCTTTCTGGCCAAGAATGTCATGACTTTACTACCACGTATGCCTGCCCGTTTTTCTTTCAGTGAATTTTGTCGGCCCATTATTTAGTCAGCAATATGCCCTTCAGCTGGCATAAGTATACAAACTGTTCGACATGGATCGTATTTAAGACAGGAAGACGACATAGCCTTGTCAGATGCACCCGCTTTGTAATGCGTAGCACCTCCTGTCTTTCTAATGCCCAGAAAAACCCTAACACATTTAGTTAATGAATGAATGATTTTGGTTCAAACAATTAACAGTAAAACTGTCGAAATTGAGGGTAGGTTTTCTATTGCGTCCCACAATAAAGTTAGACAGAAACACATTAAAGAATTCATACATATTGATATTATCTGTGTTTTATCGAATAGGCCTACTGTATTGCAGCTATTTGAAATATATGAAATGGGGTCTTGCATAGTTTTATCATGAATATCAACGTCTGTTGCCACGCGACTTATCAATACAAATGAGGGTGTAATGTTTTCCTAAGAGAAAGTTTTCTCTCCACTTTGGGGACATTTATCTTACTTTTTTGCAACAACACATACCGATACAGTATCCAAAATATTTGTTTGTTTGATTTACACTAACATAAAGCTCTATTGTCCATAAAGAAAAACGTATCTGGCCAATAATGCCTGCATACTCGCCTGATTTAAGATATTTAAATGGAGAGTTCTACGTATTTATAGACACTATCGCTAGGCAAATTGAAATCAAAGTACAAACTACGTCTCAAAGTAAATCATAAATCTTTTTTTTATAAAACACTGCTGCAATAATACGTTATACAGTTTTGGCCATTTGGTGAGATTTGTACAGAGTTATACGGATCCACAGAAGTTGATATAGACCGATCCAGAGACTCAGTTCTATTTGACTAATGTGGGTCTGAATAACTTGGTACAGACTGAATTAAACCGCATATAAGCATAACGACGGAATCCACCCAACATGGCAAATGTGACTACAATAGCGAAGAAAACTATCCCACATGGCAAACGCCTATATAAATAAGAAAACAAAACAACCGATATGGCAAACGCGTGAATAAATAACGAAGCCAACCATCCGACATGGTAAACACATATATGAATAACCCCCCCCCAAAAAACATATAGTGGAGTGTGACGACGATCCACCCATAATTCCGCCACAGATGACGTTTTGGGTAATTCCTCCTTTTCTATTCGACAAAGTTTCTTTCCTATGCCAAGAATTACAGACGAGCGGTACAGGAGCGCTCATTTATGTTGAACATCTTTACGGTCAAAACTAGCTGCGGCACATTTCTCTGGTAAAAAAATAATAATTAAGGTGGGGGGGGGGGGGGATGTATGGATTTATTATTTTGAATTATTTCAATTGGTTGCTAGCACCATGGTCGGTCTAATCAGCTGTTTCTACAGTAGTAAGCTGAGATAATTTACAATAAACAACGACAATGAACAGAAATTGCAGTGAACAGAGATAATAAGATCACTGGGTGAAGAGTTCACAATAATTCACCACCCAAGAGAGTAAACTTACGTCCACGCAGCACTATTTAACGGTAAACAAATACTTCAATACAATAGATCGCCATTCGGATCATGTCAGATTAATTCACAATTTTCTTGTCGAATTTTAGGAAGATAATGTAATCCTGAGACTGGACATTCCATCTCATGAATAGTTTATTGGGTGCACCACAGGCTAATCCGATCAAGGGGATGACGACCGTCACCTCTGCTTCATCCTTTTTGTTTCACTGACGGTACTATGATTTTGTCATTCCACAGATTAAAGTATTGATTCTGAGGAGATGCTTTACAACAACACGAAAAAGTGTCATGGAATTCAGTTCAGATATGAACTCATGTTTTTTTTTCATTGGGAATTGTTGCATAATACGTCTTCATTGGTCTGAAATGTTAACTATCTACAAACAAGTTAATCCACGAGGAAAAGACGCAAGGGACAGGTTTAAGCCTTGTCAGTTGAATATGCACTACGGGTGGTACTTTTAACGGTTGTATTTTGTATGGCAACAGATTTCATTGTACCGCGCCGTAGTGAGACGTGTCGACAATGGTGTGCTACTATTTACTGCCTTGGTGTAATCATTTCATTACTCTCTTTGTCTAAAAGAGAAATACATGACATACGATACATTGTACAAAACATTATCGAACACATACTTATTAAAAATAAACCGCCATTTATGTCAGTGTATATCTTCAAGAAATAACCATAGCTTATAATATGATTTCATCAGGATATAATTTATTTGATGAAACTGTCACTTAGATCGCTTTGAATGACAAAAATGGCAAGGTTTCACCGTCTAAGTTGGGAGTTACTGTATACGACCTATCAAATTCCCATTTGCCGTCTGGTATGCAGAGATTTATTTGTCACAAACGCTTGACATTTTCTCAATTTATTTCTCAATTGTCAAAACTTTCCAGACCGACCTGAGAAGGGCGGATAACTCTGTTTTGGTCACATGTCAAGCTGTCTTAAAACAATGTACCGAATTTTTCTGACAATCCAGCTTGAGGTGTTGAACTCATATTCCTTTGGTGACCAAATATTTCTTTATTGATTCAATTGTTGGCTATTAAACGTAGAACTTAAGATGTAGCCGGAGAGTGGTAGTTATTATTATATGATCGACTACGCAAACCACAGAATGATTCGTGGCATACCTACACGGGTTTGTCTTATATTATTTGACTTTGTTATGGTGTCAATCTCAGCAGGCTAGACAGCATGTATGACCTCCGGTTAGAACAAACGCTTTAACACTTAAAATGTTAACAACTATAATCATCTGAAAATAAAACTTTAACAGTCCAATAGCTAATTGAATAAGTTTTCCAGTGAAGTTAAGATTTTGGGTCATGCCTTAAGTTAGTTGGCTGTGCATTGGACTGCTAGATATAGGAAAGACTCTAGTGACTATCAACATCATGGTTTCATGGAATCATTGAAATCAATTAATTTCCAACCTTTTTTTTGTGAAAGAAATGGAAAAATATCATACAAACTCAAAACCCTTAAGTAAATGAATATTTCCAAGAACGACTTGAACATATGATTTTTTATATTCTGAGGTTAAGTATTATCAGTCAAATCCTATGTTATTTATATCAGAAACTGAATCAGAATTTCACTGAACACACATGTACATGTAGGCAGAAAAACGTTGGTTATGTATAAACCTGTAATAAATATATATATATAACAGTAAAATATGCCATAAGCATAATGTATTTCAATTGTACGATATGTGGACAGGTTACGATAACATGCAAGAACATTATTCAAACACTTTGATAACATTTTATGAGTGCGATTCATCTAAACGCTTGTTCTGCCGTGCATGGTTGGAATCGAATGGAACAGGATATCATTCCAAGATGACATCTGGATAAAATTTCCAATAATCGATCAGTTTTGGTAAAGGTTTAAACTCAGAGGAAACGCAGTGGCGTTCCTATTCATTTAACGCCTCGAATGTGGCCTTGATTTGTCTGTGGTGTTGACAGCTCTGTTGTCGTTCAAAGGAAATAACACGTTAATCCAAACGAAACCAATTCGAGCTCTTGTTTTTCCAATGGCAAAGAACTGAACCAGACAGCAGTCACACGACCTCGGAGAACTCGAGGTAAATATCAGAAGAGAAATCTGACTACAAAGGGGTCGGGTGTTTTGCTTAGTTTGATGTTGACAACGCACTTGTGCCGTGTATTTTGATTTTTACACACATCGGAAGTGTGAAACAGTTCTATTACGTCTGCGAACGGCCCCGACGTGCCTCTGTTTTTTTTTTATAACTTTTTTTTACAACTAGAACCTGCCACCCGCGAAAGCATCTTGCCCTTCTTTGCGCCTCTTGGCACCAATCCAAAATATTCATTGAAAGGTCAAGTGGAAATTCTCACCGACATGTAACCTGAACTAATCCAGGAAGCTCTCACACAGAAGGGTGGCCATATTGCGTGAATATCACTGGAAACATCAGCTGACTGAAAGGCTCTGCAGAATCTGAATGAACGTTTGACATGAATACTTTTGATCGGCGCAATAGGTTCGCTTACCATGGGGAACTCTGGTATGTAACGGAATTTTCCGGTGGTTGAGTGCGGGTGGATTTTACGAGGTTTTCCCGCTTTTCCACCTTACGCCGGCAACGCAAATTCGTCATATAAGTGAAATAATTGAGGACGACTTTAAACAGCAATCAATATAAAGAAGTAGATGGTGTTTTTCACTAAGACTTTGTCGTTCCATCGTCGCGTTATCCCAGATAGGCATACGTTTTCCTTTCTTGCACAAATTCACAAATCCACTGATATTTGTATTTCACTGCTGCTTTAAATACAACAAAACATAAACACAATGCAAATGAAATATTACCCTAAAGGCTGCATGGATGGTATAATACTAACTTTTCTTTCAAACACAAGCCAAAGTATGTTGAATCAGTGAGATTTCCTGTAGTCTGGTCACAACACCTTTTCAAACACTGAAGTCTGATTGTTTGATATAGACTTCAGTTTAAAAAAAGTGTGGTGATCAGACTATACAGAATAAGCTCACCGCTTCAATATGCTTTGGCTTGGTTTGTAAGAAAAGTTAATATTATATTTTAGCTACCAAACCGCTAAAACAATTTTGGATTCACACATGAAGGGTGTTTATAATGCAATGCAAGATCATCTGAAAGTACAAGGTGCATCTAATTTTTTCCCAACACATGTGTATCCACTGTCTTTAACCTAGCTGTCATGATGTATTCAATATTTTCAGCTTGAGAGATTAGTCTGAGCCAGGAAACAGTTCCTGGGAGGATGTACATAAATATGTCACCTTGAGGGCTAAGCGGAAATAATTGAACGGAAGACATGATTACATTTCCTCAAGGGAGATGATGTATTTTGAATTACATTTATATCATTATGTAATAAGATTATGCCAGATGCATATTTTCTTCGACTCTAATGTACACGTCAAAATTTTCGAAAGGCGCTTAGTTTCTAATATCAGCTTTAATTACTGATAGCGAAACACAGTGTAAACAAGGTACATTTACAACTGTATTAAGCGCATTATGTATAGGGGATTGAACTGTATTTCGCCTCTTATGGCTGTAAACTAACAATACGGGATTGCAGACTTTAATTTCCATATACACATCACAATTTTGTTTACACAAACATTCGCACAACAACTGGTTAAAGTTTTGTGCAGCGGCATCATTTGCTGATGTCGATATACAACTCTTCAAAGAATGTAAGGAGGCAGGAGCTGTTAATTCTACAGTAAAATGTGCTAGTATTTCAATTACCAATACTTGTTGATATAATTCCACATGTTTTTGCATAGTATGAAGATATGAAGTCTGAGATTAAATTTAACAGAGATTTGGGCGCCACGTAAAAAGGATTTTCCTTGTGTTTTGAAGATCGACGTGATGGCGAGAAAAAAAAAACTCACCTCAGAAATAGAGGAAATGTCATTAATTAACCTATAGTTTTCATAATGTTAATTACAGAATTCTATACAGTTACATGCAATTGAGGCAATATGAGTTTCGTGCTGATTTTCAGCTTATAATTGTTCCTTTTCGAGTCGAGTTGGACCATGCTTGGATGGCGATTAACGCCGGCTGTAATGGCCTTCTTATGAAACTGTAAATTGCTTGGTCTTAAGAACTGCAAATAAACTACTTTTCGAGGAATGATCTCGGACAATATTGTGAATCGTATGGTAATGCGTGCCGCAGTTATGTCACGTGTACGTTCAAGAACAGTATTTATAGAAAACCTACAGGAATCATGTTCGCGATTAGTAAACGTTTTCCTTTACCACGATTGCCTCGAACAAAATACCATTAGACGCAATTGAAGGATGGCCTGTGGATATAGTTTCAAAGGAATTATGTCCTTTGATCAAGTTTTAATCTGAGACTAAATAGATGTGTTGTTGTTCATTAACGCTTCGGCAGTAGCCTAGTTTTGTCTAAGGTTTGGTTGCTTTGTTATCGATGCTGAGAGATAACCTTCTCACGAAACGACACTAATTATGACTCTTGTTCTCATGTAACAACTAACATAATTTGACAATGGTCAACTGGCCGTGGTCAACTCAAGTGTAAACTCACTTGAGAAAACTGGCGGCAATAGGGTTGGTTATTTTTGTCAATTGGGTATTTACAATGTACTTGACCATGTTATTGAATTTCAACACACACCGGAAATGTAAAACAGTCAATTCACTGGCGTTGGAAACTTCTTCAAGTTACCGACTTATTAATCACTTGCGGTGACATCTTTACACATGTGAACGGCCATTGTCCCCACTTACTTTTTCAATTCAACCATTTCAGTTCCTAAGATGATAGTTCTTTGTTCAGAATCGGCGAAGTTTGAAAGAAGAACAAACCTCTTCGAAGGCCATCTTTCGATTTTGTTTGAAGGACAAATTTCATTTTCTAAAAACTAGCTTGAATGATGTAAATGTAACAAATCGTACGCACGTTTAAGGTACATTATGATAAATTATAATTTTTTTTACATTGCAGATATGTGTGCATTACCTGACATAGACAGCTTAAATTGGTCGCTTTTAAAATGTCTCCACGAGGCCTCGTATGTCTATCTTGTCCACGTCCTTCATGAGATATCGGGAGATCAGAATGACCCAAATAGGTCACATAGGGCCTGTAAGTATTACCATGTGATGAAATAGATTTTACGAGATTCCTTCCAGTTCGGGGTATATGCTATTTTTTAATTTAGATATAACATCAAATGGCAAGATGAAAAAATGGCAGGTACTATAACTGAACCAAAAGAAAACCATTATGAAAGACCACTGATCAAAACAGAGCGCCACAGTTTCGAGGATAAGAGGATGTACCCAGAAGTAAAGCAGAAGCCAATGACACTTACAGAGCCTATTTTGACTGACCCCGAGGATTTTTCGAGGACGGCTATTGAACAATTGCACATACTATAACCTGTCAAGCACTTAATCTTAATTGCTTTGTATAGAATTCGATCGATGATGGCCTGTGGATAGATTTTCTAATAACTGTTCAGCCGTGGCCAGTGTTCATGTCGGACTAAAGGCAGTCGTGTATTTATTCCTGTAACGTTAATCTGTGGCCTAGTTGTGTATAACGGATTGACAGCTTTATTTCATGTAAAGAGAGATAATAAGTTTATCACAAAGAAACTAATTTTGTCTCTTGTTTTCTTTACGACTGTTTACAGGACGTGAATAAATCGGTTGACGGCGATGATCTCACGATTACATTGAATGGAAAAAGCTGAGAACACATGGGTCGCGTCTATTTGTGTCAATTGAGTGTTAACGCTGAACATGGTAATAACATTTTTACACGCACAGGAAGTGTTAATCAGAGGTTTCATCAGTTTTGGAAACGTCTTTTGACTACATACGCGGTGTTCGCTTTTAACAGCCATCTTTACGTGTGTAATTGGTCTGTTAGTAAGTTAGTTGACATGGATAAGAATAGCACATCTCAGATGGTCCAGTCACACTAGTGTCCAGTATACAGTGTTCAGTAACGATTGTGTTAAGTGGAAAAATACAAAGGTTTAGGAAAGGAATCATCCATCCGCTTGATGAGTGATTGCTTAACGTTTGAGGTCATATTCAAAGATGCTGTCAACATTAAAAAAATTTACACCCTGCTTAAAAATCCTGGCTTTAGAATTTGAATTTGCGGCCAGTGTGCTTATCTCACGTTGTAAGGTGGAGTAGACAAAATATCGAAACTTAAATTGTACCATAAAATATGAAATTATATTCATGATATATGTGACGACTTAAGGCAAATACTGTCTATCTGTGGATGATATTAATCCGCCGCATTTTTTCTAGTAGGAACTTTAACAGCAAACCCTAAAGTTGCCCTGATAGCATTGGATATCATCCCAGACAAAGTAATCGCCTTTTGATAAGGTGTATACTAAGTTATACAGCCACACAAGAGTTTCCGGCTTTGATCTATATGACTCCTGTGTGTCTGTGAAATTCAGTTTAGACCAAATAAAGTGGTCTTATCTGTTTTATTATTGGAGGCTCGTTGAATTATCGCACATACTTATACGAAATACATATCTTCTATGGACACAAATGGATTTTTTTTTACAGCTCAGCTGAGACCAAAGCAGACGGTATCATTGACAAAACGAACAGAGAAACTTTCCGCTATTATGT
>JAVFBZ010043797.1:0-10519 GCA_032466195.1 Katharina tunicata
AAACTTCGTGTGGTTGGCCTGCTATGACGAATTCCTCACAACTATTCTACATGTACTGCGACAAAAGTACTGTGGTGTCTGTTCTAACATCTCAGGGATGACCGAGCATACTTGCCTGACGTGTGATGTGATTGATAGTCCTGGGTTTATCCCCTTCCTACCAGCGGCCTAGAGCGGATCAACGAAGACCGTATTGTGAACGAATTTCAACGCCGTGTTCGAGAACTAAATATCACCTCAGACCCCGATGCGAATGTGTATGCACATCGCCACGCTGTGAAGAAGACCCCCCACCCCCCACCATCTTTGAACGACCCTACAAGGATTTTTAGACCAGCAATAGCAGGACGCTCAGGTCTTCTTTTCACAGTAACACGTATGTATTATGCTTTCATTGTGACGCGATAGTCAATACAAACAATGTTGTTCTTTGGTCGTTTGAAAAATAAAAATTGTTGTTTGTTGTCGTGTGTTCTTAGGTATAGTCTTAGTGTTCACTGTATGCTGTTTGATGAGCCGCACACCGGACAGGATACAGCGACTACCGTCACTCACTGACAGCCACTCACCATCACTCAATGCCACGCACCATCACTCCCCACCATTCACTGCCACATCGTCTTCCTATCGTGTTCACATGGGCTCATTCAGACAGCCTGGCTACATTTATACCTCTGCATAAAGGTATTTAAAAAAAATAACAAAAAAGTCCTACACATCAATAAAATGTTAGACGTGTCACACACAACCCTCCAGATCGCACGATAGTCGTTTTGATCGATATAAGGAGACAACCGTCACGGAGTGGTGCCATTCGACGTCAGTCACGTCATGAGTACATTCACACCGCCGAACACGCTCAACTAGGCTCATCTGGCCACCTCCGTCCAATACTTGCGAGCCTACAAAAGTGTGGTCTTCACCATGTTTGAGGATGGGTGACTGAATCTAGGTCGTTTACTCGTATTAAAGCAGTTTACCCAAGACGTGTGCGATCAAACCAACCATCCTGACGCCGGTCGTCACTATTACGAACACCAGGTCCTCTTTTACATCACCCTATCCAGCAACAGTTCGATGGACTTTTTTTACGAACAATAAGGTGGGGCATTACACCACACAACTCCCCCAGGCGATATGACTCACCGGGGACTGAGCGTGTGGGTTGGTGGGTTTGCATTACCCGCACATTTGGTACAACATTCAAGACAAGGAAGTGGTTTTGGCGTCATCGATGCCCAGGACGTGGGCCAACTGTCCCATCGTTACGAACTTCCGGCCTGACATCTTGGCCGACGCGTTGAACGCCCTGCTCAACACCGACAATCGAACCACCGCCCACAATCTACGGGACGCCTATCACTTCAGGTTCGACGAGGTGCGTCAAATCTACCAGATTATGTTCAACCAAAAAATCAAGATTCATTTCTGCTGGCGCCTTCAGAAATGTTTGGGGCTTGTGGAACGCATCGTTCATCCGTATCAAACGGGGCAACCGCTAGAAGGGCGAGCTGGAGTGATACGGGACGGTATTGAAAGCGGGATCCATGCCCTGTTCGTCTACTGCGACATCATTAAACCCGGTGTGGTGGGGGATACGTTGGCTCCTCTGTTACGGATGGTGAGCACAGATCAACGCCACAACGGATTGCAAGTGAGTCAAGAATTTCTACATGTTTTCTATCTCCCCGTGCAGAAAAAAGAATTTACCACCCTTGACATCGATATAAAAGACGACTATTGACGACCGGTCCCATTCTGGCTTTGGAAGGTGATCACCACACTACACTTTCGATGGAAACGTGCAGTCCATTTTACTTGATGAATGCGTGACAGCAAGACTTGATTCAGTACTTGATCCGACAGGCCGGGGTGGGGGTCTGAACGACTTTCGGGGCGGTTACAACCAACGCGGGCATAGTTTGGTGAAACCGCTCGATGTATAAGGGGCCAAAGCCGTGGGTCGAAAGGCGCTACGGAGTGGATTGAACGTGGTGAATGATGTCGTGGAGGGCGCCCGTATCAAACAGGCGCTTAAACGTCGAGCCATGGAAGGGGTGGATCAACTCGTCACCAAAGCCAAACGACGTGGGCAAGCACCTCCACCCGGACTACTTTCTTCACAGCCCACACCACCACGACATTCACGTCCTTCACGTCCTACACCACCACGTCCCACATGTCGCCGCCCACGTCGCGCTTAAAAGGGCGTCTGACACTGACGGGATCAGTCGAGTGCGACATCAACCACCCCGATGCATCAACCCCGATATCTTCAGCTAACCATGATGTCCAACCAGGCCTGCGACGGTGTCAACAGCGAGTTTGATTTGTGGGCGATGACACCCACCCAGAGTAGTGTAATCAGTGGTCGGTGTAAATTTTTTAGCCCCATTGCAAACATTAGCGACATTGGTCCGGTCGAATTCCACATCACCAACGGTGACCCGGAGACGTACTTTGATTAAGCCAATACGTTTTTTGTGCGTCAAAGCTAAAATTGTCAAAGGGGATGGCACTGATTTGCTGGAGACGGATCAGGTAGCCCATACGAACCTCTGGCTGCACAGTCTCGGGCAACAAATGGATGCAAGTCTAAACCATAAATTGGTAAGTGCGTCCACCAATATGTACCCGTACCGCGCTTACATCGAAACATTGGTGTCTTACGGCGGGTAGGCCAAAGCGACCCAACTGGGCACTGCCCTCTGGTCCAAAGATTTTGCCGGGAAATTCAATGAGCACAACGGCGAGAACAAAGGATTTCTACGCCGCTAACACTACACCGCCAAGAGTAAAGCCGTCGCCATGTTGGGTCGCCTGCATACTACCGACATCGGCTTTCAAGACCGGTATCTCCTCAACGATCTCACCGGTCCGACTGCGAATCCCGCGAGCCAAAGATGCCCTTGCTTTACTGACCAGTCAAGAGCAGCCCGATTTAAAAATCACCCTCCACAACTTCGACCACGGGTACGCCTTGTTCTGTTTCGATCTCTCCCCAAACTTACACAGCGACGACGAGTTTAACCCGATTCAAAAAGGCAACGTGCGCCTGGAAATGAAGTTTGCCAAACCCCTTCTCAAGACGATCAACGTGATGTGTTATACGGAATTCGACAACGTGATTGAGATGGATCAGAACCGTTAGATTCTCTGCGACTTTCAGACGTAAACCACGATGAACACGACGGAACTCAAGCGTGTGTTGACCGACGATGGGTGGACACGTCAGGTGTTTCAAGGGGTGTTTCTGCAGAATCACAGACCACCACACCCCCACACCCCTGTCGGGTATATCTTGAAACCCGGACCCGTGTGATCAACCTGGGGAACACTGGGTGGTTGTCTTTTTCGATCGTGACGACCAAGGCGAGTATTTTGATTTGTACGTGCTCCCACCGCTGTTCTCGTGGCTCTCGACTTGGCTGGACGTGAGAACACGTGGATGGACGTGGAATACACAGCGGTGAGAAAGTACCACGACGGCCGTGTGTGGGCAGTATTGTGTGTTTTATGCCTTACACCGGGCTCGGGGCGTGCCCCTGGCTCAGATCGTGTCTCTGTTCAAAGGTCCACCAATCGAAAACGATGTGATGGTGTACTTTATCAGCCGCCATTTTTTTTATCGATCCGCCGTTTTGGAATGAGGCACTCCAGTGACAGTTAAACATTGTTTATTGTTTGTGTTGTTAGTTCGTGTTAAATAAAAAAAACGAGTACTCACCAAAACAAGCGTTGTGTTTTTTTATGTCCTCTATTGACTGATACAATAGGGCTGTCCGAAGGATTCCTAATTGGGGTGTGACACGGCCATGTAGGCTGAATCGGTGACCATTTGACAATATTCCAGTCACGTCGATCGAAAAACTTGTCCATAAAATCATAATAAAACTCCAGCATGCGTTGTGTGTGTGTGTCTGTGTGTGTGTCTTTGTGTGCGTGTGTGTTAGACTTACCTAAGAGTTTCATGGTTTCTCCAATCAACTTTTTGTAGGGGTCTACACCACCTTCCCGACGAGCTTGGGTCAATCGTTCTACAAACGGCTGAAAGCAGGTACTGAGTTGGTATTGCATCACCTGGTAGAGTTTTGTCACCAAAAGCCCGTGGTTCAGGTACCATCGAAGAAAGGGGTCCTAGTAAAATTTTGTTACCCAACATAATTCCAGTCAACATACACCTGGGTGTTGGTAAAATGTTATGTGCCTCCGCGTGGTCGGGTACTCCACAAAATCAAACAGCTCATTGTAGCGGACGGCGTCCAGAAGTTGGTGTTGGGTTTGGGTCTTGAAGCGGTGTAAGAGATGGGTGCGGTTCTTTAGAAACGCGGATAGCTGAGATTTTTGACGACACACCTCCCGAAACTCACATTATTAGATATATATTTAGTCGTTCCCCAAGGACTTGACACACATTTCGTTGGCTAGCGTCTCTTGTCGAAGTTTCTCCGCTGATTTTCCCCGCCGTGTATTATATCGTCCTTTCATCTACTCACAGCCACCGTGAGCGTGCCAATAACAACCCTTGAACTGAACCACAGTATCCCGTCCGTTCACGACCGCGAACCCATCCACCGGTAGACGATGATCTCCTACACGTTTCTCCGTTGCGTTGGACCTGTGTCGAATCGAGATACCTCGACAATGTGCTTGCCATTCTATCCACAGGTCTGCGATGTTTGTTGCAGACCGCCGTAAGGTAAAGACATCCTCCGTGTCTGAAGGCAACCAGTGGATGTAGTGACCGGCTGTCGTCACCAAGGTTAGACAGGAGAGGTACAAGGCATTTGCGTCAAACCCCACAATCTTTTGACACGTCTTACCCCCGCGAATATTGGTGACATCCGCTTGATGGTGACGCGTGAAAATGATGGACGGCCCTCCCACTATGTTCTTCTTTAAATACTCGTACATGTCGGCGTCCCTGGTCTCCACGAGTGAAAAATAACCCGTCAACCCTTGAAAGACGTTGCGTAGTGTCAACCCTGGAATACTGATGCATTGTTTTAAGACATCCACCCCTAAATGTAGTTATTTTTGTGCGGCTTCCATGAAGGGCTCTACGTCGAGGTTATTGTACCATATCAGGAAATCCTTGAGGGTTGTCATCCCTTCACGGTACCACACGCCTTGGACGGTTGCACACCCTTTGGTAGAGAGCTCTTTGTTCCTCAATGTGGTGTTGAAAGCGGCACGGGGTGGTAGGGTTGTCTCATCTAACCGTGCAAGACAATCGACGTAGGTGTAACAAAATGTACCCTTGAGGAGTTAACAGTCGTATGCTTTAATAAACTTGTAGCTTAAGTTGGGAGCCAAATAGTTGCACACATCTAGAACAAGAGGGAATCGGTGGCGACCGCCATGTGGCTTTGTTATTATTTTATGACATACTTGAGTGTTCGTTGATGCGCCAGGTATGGGTACATGTCGCGTTTCACCATGTTGAAATGATACCGACCCAAGTTGAAACCCAGGACGGGGAATTGTGCGAGGTAGTTCAGGAGTTTTTTCTTTAACCCGTCTGCATACGGAGGTGGGTTAGGTTTGGGTTGGCCTGGCGTCGGAGCTGGTTTCAACTTGGACAGCAACAGACGGTAGCTGGCGTCACTGCTGGTATTGACAAACTCCAAGAACGTGGCTATCAATTTTGTATGGGTCACCGCCGGATACAAAACATTAGGGGTTCGTAGCCAGAATTGGAATTCACACAAACGCTCATTGGGATGTGCTGATCGAGCGACACGGTTTTACGGGTGGTGTTAGCGGTGTTCAAGGGTAGTAAGTAAGCCTCGAAATCAAAGCAAGGGAAGATTATTTCATCGATACTTCACACATTTCTTGGCGTCGTAGATTAAAGGCACGATCATACCGTTGACTGCACTAGGAACACCGGTACTGCTGGGCATACAGACCTTTGTCGAACACATAGCTGAAATGACGTTGGTGTATGTTGAGCACATCGTAGTGGTGTACATGCCGAGAGAGCGACGAATACACACAGCATGTTGACGATCGTCCTCTTGTGTCAGCTGGTATACTTTAATGTTGACGTTGAACAGCATTTCCGCATTGTCAAGTCGACTGAGGGGTACTCCGCGAAAATAGCTGGCCTGTAAATTTTCCGCTTTCAAATAAGTTTGAAAATAATGGTGAGCTCGGGTATCAGTCTTTGGGGGGTGGGGGCCGTCTAGGTGGACGGCTAGGCACCGAAAGAAACAGAGATGGTCTTATTACGGACCTTGAGAGCTGGTCACTCAAGCATTCAGCCCCTTGTTGGTGAGGAGGACATCAGTGACAGTAGTGTTGGTGGCTCCTATCATGAGGCCATAACATACGACGTTGTTGACATGGTCGACGTACCATTTTGCGGCAGGGCGTTGAAGCCGTCCCCATGTCATCGGGTCGTGGTCTGTGTAGATCGGGTGCTCTGTAACAGGGCATTCAGTGTGGCTGCTTTTTAAATTAAATGTGACACGGGTAGAACTCAGGCGTTGTTGATGCTCCGTGAAAATACGGGACTTGATTGCTTTCTCCATGGTGGAGGTAAAATGTCATTTAAAGGCTGCTGTTTGGTCGTTGTAGATGGCTCGAACAAAATGATCTAAGCCCGTGACAGCCCGTACACGAAAATGATAATGGTTATGAACACGACACTGTCGGTGAAATTATTGCCGGATCGAACCCCAGTGCTGGCGGTACAGTTGAGCCGTGTTAGTGGGTTCGGCGATGTTGTTCAAGGGGTGGTTCTGTTGGGTCCTCCACGAGTGGTGCGGGTAGAACTGTCAAGGCGGAAGGGATAGGTCAAAAGAAATTGAAGTAATTCAAGGGGTTGAAGCGGTTGCACTGGGGGAATTGGGGGTGGTGTGTTAAGTGGACTTGGTGAACGTGGTGGTAGTGGTTGGAGTAATACGTCATCCTCCTTGGTAGGTTCTATCGGGGGTGGTTGGAGGGGTGGTGGTGGTGGTGGTGGTGGTGGTTATGGAAGGACTACGCTCTGTTGACCACCCTCTTGAGGTGACATAACAGCAGAAAAAACTGATAATACACACGTATGTATGGACGGGTGGTTTAAAAAAAATAAAAAATAAAATATATGTTAGAATCATGAGCCAACGTGACTGAGGAAAAAATTATTGTTTTATATATACTATAAAACTATACACCATCTCTATAACACGAGTTCACTCCCATGTATACGCAACAACAACAATACTCATTAGATAATACATACCTATGTAATACAAAGTATGCATACAACTGCACAACAACATAACTACACCGAGCGATATACATTCAAAAGGTGTTGAGTAGGGGGTGTGTATGTTGTACTAAAAGTGGTTAGATCTGGTGTGTTACTATGGGATTGGGTGAGACTGGGGTTGTGTGGACGTGTGCAGCTGGTGGATTACGTAGTCGGTCTGACGTCACCATAGTCTGACGTGGCCTTGGAGCGGTTTCCAAGTGTTCGTGATAAGGGCTTGAATTATACGACATAACATGGAATACTGCGTGTGTTTTTTTGGGGTTTTTTGTCAGTGAACCAAACTTTTGTTTTACCCGTAACCTTTCAATTCACCAGAGCGTGGTCAGGTGTTCAAGTGCGTGTGTTTTGGGTTCACATTATACTGTACAACGTCGACTAGTGGGTGCTTGTAGTCGATGTACAACACCGTTTTACCCTCCTCTTTCAATTCACACCCCAGCAGTGTATTGTAAGTACTACTAGCGACAAGAGCACGTCGAACTCTCTCTTATACGAGTTTTAGTATCGCTGTGCCTTGTTTTACTCCAGAATGGACGGTTTAACAGAACCAATAGAAACACAACTTTGAAAGTTTTTTTTTTTGTAAACAGAAGTTTGGCGCAACAACCAATCAGCAGCCACTGACCGGTTTAACGCGCCAATCAACATGCTTCACCTTAACCCAACAGCTACAAAAAAAAGACCACCAAACTACACATCACCCACAAAATACCAAGCAACCACGATGGGTGCTGACGACCAGCCTACGGGAACTACACCACAACCGCCTCCGCGCTCTCAGACGAAGTCTACCTTTACATGATCTCTAAACAGTCAATGGGGATAGACCTGGAGGTTGCTTGTGTCGAGAGGTCCGTGCTGCTAGAACACGCCATATCCGATCACGTCGAGGGAAGGTGTTGGACCAGACGTGATAGACTACCTTTGAGTGACGTACCGAGACCGAGCTATTCCTATTCCCCTTCACCCTGAAGTACTAACCCTATCGCCATTGGAGATGAACAACCACAACAACCTACAATTTGAAGCCTCAGAGTATGGACAACGACCACTAGACCCTACGCCTAAATGCCGAGTTTGCCTTACAGCACTCGCAGACATCGTGTTCGAGTCCTGGGATCATGCTGTCTGTTGCGATACGTGTGCTACACACGTGTAGAAAATCCGTCTTAAAAGCCTACAGAATTTATTTTTAAACTATGACCCTATGCTTTTTCCAAAGGCCCTTCTTAGGGTCACCCAATCCTACTGAAAAAGATCGGAAGTTTACAATTTTTTTGTTCACACTAAACATCAGACCCTACACTTCACATGTACTTAAATAGTACTTACCAGCTCGACACGGCGTCGCTTCATAGGCGGTTCCTCTCCACGGTCATGCATCAGTCGCTGGTGCCGCTTCAAATTCGATCCTCCGTTGAACGATTGAGCGCAGTGTCCGCACTCGAATACACACGAGCTTCCTCGGGCGCTTGCCTCCTCCTGCCGTGTCGCATCAGTCGCTGGTGACGCGTTGAATACGAGGGTCGGTAGAACGATCGAGTACACTGTTCGCACTGGAACACACGAGCTTCCCCAGGCTGGTACTTTTCACGTCGATGCCGATCCAAATTCCTCTTCACCGTAAATTCCGTTTGGCATACGTCGCAGGTAAACATGTTGTCGTCTCAAACACGTCTAACAGATGGACTACACCCTAAAACAAGCTGCTTTTATACTTCACCAAACCAGCTCCAACCAGTTTGTGTGACGTCACACCCGCCACGTCATCACCCTCTTCCCTTGCCCAAACCAGTTCCAACCAGTTTAAACCAGATTGTGAGGTCACCCAACCATCCTCCCCATCTCCGTGACGGTACTTGGTGACCTCGGTGACCTCACTTGCAATGCTTTTTTTTTCTGACGAAAAAAAAAACAGTGTGTATGACTGTTGATTCCGTATTTTTTATTTTTCTTCTTATGTAGTGTCTTTTTTTCATGTCGTATTCTTTTATAAACAAACAGCAGACCCCACACAAGACACATTCCCGTTCAACACGCCTGCCTCATGAGCTGACGACCGTGACGTCATGCCGTGGCGTCATGTGACCTCGGTGACCTCACGGTGTTTCACTGACTGACCCTTGCCCCTCACCCCGACCTCTCTCCGTCACCCCCCTTGGTCCACCTTCGATAATTTCCGAACCTGCAAGAACCTGCGCAGACATCTGCTCCCCATATCCTAGGATTTTTTGCTCATTTCTTCTCATTTCGACTCATATGCGACATATGCTCATCCTTGTACTACTCGCGCGTCGGCTTGTCAGCATCAATCGATTGTAGATATAAAACACATCTAGAGGTCGTTCTGGTTTGCATACGTTATGACTGCCATTCGTCTCCACGCAAGAAACAATTTCATTTTAACTTAGGAGCTAAATCAAATAGAAATCTTTGAAATTTTAAACGAAAGTGCTTTGCGTATATTGGCCTTTACGCTTCCTTCCGGCAAAATGTAATGAAAGTCCCCAACATTAACTGCCCGATAGCCATATTGATATATCTAAATGAAAATCTATTCTTTTTATTGACAAAAAAAAATCAATTACAAAAGCCCCTGTCTAGACATGTTTTCCTACTTATTTAGCTTGCATATTTATTTGTTAATATGCAATAACCTCCTTTACCAGTATTAAATTTTGGAAGTTGTTTATTCTATCATCTTTATTTACACCTGAACATGCTGTTTTTATTCCAGGGGCCCCCTCCTTTGTGGCTTTTTTAATCCGTTCTTTATGATCAGTGACTCTTTAATCTATCCTTATACCTTTAACATGAGTTGCCCCTTAATTAATCTACTTCCAATTTTACAGAGCAATACTTTCATTTATTTTTATTTCAACTATGTTTTTGCCTGTGTACAGTGTTACACACTGAGATACATAAAATAACTGCGTACCACCTGCCCTACCTTTATCAGAGTTACAAAAGCCTTTGTCTAGACATGTTTTCTTACTTATGTGGCTTGCATATTTATTTGTTAATATGCAATTACTTCCTTTTCCAGTTGTAGATTTTAGGAGCTGTTTGTTCTATCATCTTTATTCACACCTGCTATAATTATCACTTTATACAGACACTCTTACTTTTAACATACTGTTTTCACACAAGCCCATGTCTAGACCTGTTTAATCTACTTCTTCCTCCATATTGTCAATGGCACCTCTCCCCCAGTGCGGCTGTGGGTATATATAGTCGACCCTTATCATTTCACTT
>JAVFBZ010043808.1:0-10519 GCA_032466195.1 Katharina tunicata
TTTCTAAAAGTGCTTTTTCTACAGACGCTGGTAGAGACGCCATTAACCTAAGAGTACTTCACTGTCACTCTCCGTTCGATAAAATTAACAAAATTATTAAATATCATAGGAGAGTTACTTCTGGCACTATAACCAAATGTGAAATGAAAAGGAAAGGATTGCATGCCAACAAAATCTGGACACTAATGTGGTCGCTATTACATTATTTATGTCATTCAGGTATATGTTTTATGAACAACTTAGCTAAGCTCAGGATGAAGCTTTCTCCAGTTAAGGTTATATTTTCACACATTTTGGTTTGTAACACAAAAATTGTTTGCAACGCAAGAAACGGTGAATAAAATGTTTCCATATTTAATGTTAGGATTATATTTTTAATGGTTCAGTTTGTTTTGTGTTTCTGTTGTAGGAAATGATCCCCTCCCAGACGCCATATGCAGACCCCCCGCCTTCCTACAAAGATTTATTTGAGAAAAAAGAGACAGGAAGCCCCGGCGAAACAACGGATCAAGAGACAAAGCTATAATAAAACAACAAATTTTAATATGTAAAATGTGGATAAAACAATGTGGATAAAAATCTCTTATTTGTAACTATTTGGACGCCTTTATTTCCGATCCGTACACATGGATTGACGTTTACATATCGATATGCGGATATAGATTTACATTTGTATATATGAATTTGATATTGAACCTCATCTTATAACGTGTAATGATTTCTAGCACAAAAGAAAGCTAGATAGTACTCAATTTTCTACTGCGAAATTTCTTGCTTTCATGGCCGGCAAACCACAAATACAGAAGTGATGAACTTAAGTTATAATGACAATATTATTCCCAACTATCGTGTCAACCGATTACTGTGGAGCTTCCTATACTTTTATTTAACATAAACGTTGTTAGAATTATTTACATTCCTGGTAAATTAATTGATAAATCTGGCTAAACAGTTATGAAATAGAAAAAAAATAAAAAAAAATCATTTTCAGATTATGCTTTTTCATTCCTCAAGTGCGTAAATTTGGCAAAAATATTGGTATAAGAAAAATGCTTTTCTAAACGCTCTCTTGTCAGTGGAAGTGTCGATCAGACTTCAAACTGCAATAAAATCTACATTGAATGATCCAGTGTTCATTTGGTTGTGACGATGTCGCTGTTCCATAACTCTTTCTAAATGAACAACAATATGGCCAGTCAGTACCCTAGAGTCAAAGACTTGACGGTATGGAGAATGATTTGATTCTCCATTTTAGAATGTACTTCACAGTTAAACATACCTCATGTTGATTGTGTTAATATTGTTTTTAATTTTTTGGAAAACCATTTGAGAGTTTGTATTTAACTCTGTTTTAAACTATTTTAGACAATCATTTTTGCACGAGATAATTTGTATTCGATTTTTAAAGTATACTTAACTTTACTTTATTTGTATATAAGTGTATCAGGTTCATGTAGTCTCTGATTCAACTGAGTGGGCGAAGACAATGATGTGTTACTTTTGTTTCACTTTCTGTTGTACGTATAAAGTAAACGTAAGGGCACTCAGTTAATTGTAAGTTTTAATAATGTTATGAATCGTCTTTAATTAATGTTCCTTGTATGATGCGTTTTTGTTACCCAAAGTTTTTAGTGTGGTTGATTTCAGTCCATGAAAGTATATATTAGATGTTGAATTCCCCTGAAAGGATTTGTACGTCATCTTTGTTGCAAAACTGACAACGTTCCAAGGTATAAATATGAACAGGCATATATAAACTATAGTATTGTGTCTGATACCTGCAAGTAGATCTCAGTCTAATACAAAAAAACAGAACCTTTATATCGATGGCTTTATACATTGTGTACATGTTTTGTTTATTTTAAAGATTCGTTTCCATATTTAAATTCTTGAAAATAAAACCATTTTTATACGTAGGTCTTCAATTTCAGAATACATCAAAGGTACAGATCTTGATGATTTATTTTATGTACAATCAACTATTTTTAATTCAAATATAAAGATGAGCATACCGTATATTGAATGTTTTTTTTTAATATAAGCTGTTTATGATTATTTACCAAATATACGTTTGGCTTGTATAGAAGGCAATAAAGTCAACTTCAGTCGGAGCTTATTTCCACATATACTTTGAGACTTAATTCTTTGTGTGTCTAGTGCAATAAAATACCACTGTTTTCAATGGATACAGCCAGGACTCCACCGTATGTCGCGAAGCGACACCGACTATATGGAACCTCGAGTTAGCGAATGACCTCAGTGACAATGCAGGTATGTTATCTAGGTCAAGCTAGGTTTAAAATGGCCGCTCAGGTGTGCTGTTGGAAGCGTTTGATCGTCGTCAGGTAAGGTGAAATAAGGCAGATTAAGTCAGAAAGTAACGGTTCACTCTTTGATTTTCCGTTTCACAAACAAAGTATTTACGTATATAATCTTCCGTTAACAAGTCAATTTAACCACAACATTATTTGATTAACTCTTTCCTAACATGGATACCTGTATAACTGCTGTAAATACTTTACGAGGCTTATAAGCATTAGTCACCCTAAGGAAAATGGTAGCCTACATACAATGTCGTAATCAACTTATTTACGGTTATGACATTATGCACACTGGTTGTGTTTATTCCAAAGTGGACACCTGTCCTAGGAAGAATGAAGAATAGTATATATAGGCATGTATAGGAACCGGCTTATAGCAGATGATTCTACAGCGCAGGTTATACTGAAGTTCAAATTGTTATATACAATAAGAGAAACTCCGAACATGGAAAAAATAATATATATGTTGGTATATATAATATTTGACCAAAGTCACAACTCCGAGAAACGACAATATACGCATGTTTAGTTTCTATGTTTCGTTTTATTAAACCATCATCAGGAATGAAGAGACAGTCAGTTATTTCCTATATACAGTACATGCAAAATAAAAACGAACAGGATCAAAGAACATAGTTATAACATAAACAGTGAGATATTTCAAAATACACAAAACTGTGAGTCTCTCAATTATATCTGTCATTTACTAAATCTACCGTCAGCATTGTACAATATAGGCCATTCCCCAAACATACAATGTATTATCCTTGAAAACACTATTGTTATTGATAGATCAAAACATTGGTCAGAACTACAGAGATAGGCCCTAGCAATCAAAAAGTTCAAGTCTCAGCTTAACCATGGATTAAAAGCCAGCACAGACCTGTCTTTGTTTTAAGTTTAAACTGTAAATAATATGTGAACAACAAATTTGTATTGATTGTGCATGTACTGTATATAGGAAATAACTGACTGTCCCTTCATTCCTGATGATGGTTTAATAAACCGAAATATAGAAACTAAACATGGCCATCTTGTCGTTTCTCGGAGTTGTGACTTTGGGCTACTATGTCAAATTATTCAGTGGGAATCACAGTATATATCATATATTTCGGCTGTATGTTTTTCTGATGATGAAATAACAAAGCCAAAATATGTTATCTATACCAACATGACTTCTTTGCTCGGAGTTTCTCTTATTCTACATTACTCTTAACAGATTTGTGGAACAACTGGTTATTTAAAATGTTTACATTTACTTAATTACTAATTTTTACACTAAATATTGAGTTTTATATTGGTCATTTTACTAGGTATATATATCTTGCATAATATGTCAATGCTGGTGTATCTGTCAACGATAGTATTTCATAGAATGGTGAATGCCTTTCAGACAGAGTAGTTTCTAATCATAAAGCTGAGTTAATATTTCTTTAAAGTTTCTTGAGCTCTGAGATATTTTATGTATCAAAAATGCCCTCCTCGCATATTGGTTACATTTAAAATGTAATTTTAGTTGTCAACGGGAGTAGCAAGATGGCGGCTAAATTCGAAAACCTCCCGCAATAACTGGAACTTTGTTTTGAAAATACTGCCGCAGAGAGACTTTTTGACACTAACGGTTACTTCAAATATAATATTTTAATAAAAACTACACAAAGAATTGGAGAAAATGGAAAATTAGTATTGAATCAGGCAGTAAGATCCAAATATGTGCTCCACATCTGTGCTCCGCATTTAAACATATAAAAATAGTATTAATCAAACAAAAATGAACTAGGAAACATACATTCTCTTGGTATTTGAAAAATAAAACACATTCCATGTCAAACCTATCTTGTATACACTTTGAAAATAAACAGATACATGTACATATTCTCCACACAAATACTGCATAAAAGTGGACCAAAAATGTTATTTGTCGTTGTCTTTAGCGACACGCATGGCTTGACATTTCCTTTCATCAATTCAGTAGTTGTATAGTTTATGTTAGGTATAATAGAATGTATGCCAACTCCTGCAAGTATATTACAGTCGAAACCATATAAGGTGAATGTGATACATACTGGTAGATATGTTATAGGAGCTGTCATCGGTTGGTTTGATATTTTGATTTGATTATTGACATCATACTTTATGCAGTACTTTACTTTTATGACAGTTTTTAAAACTTAAAGTTCTAACAAATATATCCTTCCCCAACCCGTCGAATAAGGTGGTTCGTGATAAACCCTATAAGATATATAGCCATTGACACATATGTTGAGAATTTTTTTGTCATAACACATACTTTATGGACTAGAACTTCTGATTATTTTCGGCGAAACGTGTCGATGTCTATTCTGGCATCGAAATATACATTGATTTGTAATAGAGAGCGAAACGTTGTGCCGATAATAACCTTAAGCTGTTATCCATACAATATTTGTTGTGTTTAGTGTCTTAACTTCTTAATGCTACTTTAACAAATTTTAGTCATATAACATATAACTTAATATAATCTGTCTTAAATATGTGTGACGCAAATATGTGAACTTGAATAAACAATGCTTCTTTTTGTGTTGGATTTAATTTACAAAGCTTATCAATATAGACAGTGATTGGCTAGCGGGGCCTTAATTTACATAAATATAAATAATATTTGCAGGTATACACGTTTTCTAAGAAAGTCTGTCACACCTTCAATCTTGAAAACCAGTGATTAACAAAAACAAAACCTGGTATTGGTTGTCTCACATTAATAATGTTTTCTTATTTTTATTTGAACAGTGTTTCATGATGTCAAGAGATTGCGTATTTGAACAATAAAGAAGCTTGACTAACAAAATGATGGGTAAGAACACTGTGTATATAGATAGTGGATTGATAAACCGTTCCTTGTGATGATATTAAACTGCAGTACGAACTACTAATTGCTTAAGTAAATGTTGTCAAATAGAATGTTTTGGAAGGAAAAGAACTCGAAAATGTTGATAGGATAGTTGTTTCATTCTGTTCGCTCCTCGTTCCAAACTAATCGAGAAAACCTCTCGTGATTTCTCTTTATTTCACTAAGATCAGCCGTGATAGCTGTAAGCGTGAAAATCGTACAGTGTGTTCACCGGACACCTATTTACCCCAGTATGCACAATAAACACTTAAGCAAAACTTAGGGCAATCGAGCGAATGTCATATGCATGCATGGCTTTAGATGTACAATGTTTAGTTTATGGGTAAATTATGTTCTGAATATAAAACAATAGGAACTGTGGAGTCTGTCTACATTGGCAGTTTTACCCACAGGCTTGTGAACACATTCCGGACAAAATGGTGATGATCGTATCATGTCCGAGATGATGTGTGCAGTATATTCGATGACTTCCGAGTGCATTCCAAACACTTGATGATGATGGTACAATAACAATTGATTGATGGATTGGTTGGTATCAATCGCAGTGCTTCGTGAACATCCTCACTTGTTAAATGTTAAATGTTATGCCCTGTTAGAAAAATAATATTTCCCAAAAGTGCTATGACAGCTTAAATATACTATTTTTTTTTATTTGATGTGTGGTCACTGGTCAGTTGTCGCTTTCAATCGTAACTCACTTCGGCTATCTCCCTTAGTGATTTTTGATGGCAGCGTCTCACCTTGTGTATAATGACTGGCCCTTTTGTCGGTTTAGGCTCACGACGCCTACAATCCCACTACGCATACTCTCACGACGGATACAGGTGGATGTGAGAACTCTTCAATTTTTGTGTTTCTCTATTTCCAATCCTATGTGTTTCGAATTTTGATATAATTCCTTTTGTAAATGTGTTTTTTTTTTATTAAAGCCTTACTTCTATGTTTTTATGTATAATTTTTGTGTTTCTGTATTTCCAATGTTATGTGTTTCGAATTTTGATATAATTCCTGTTGTAAATGTGTTTTTTCATTAAAGTCTGTGGAGGACTCCAGCTGCTTCAGACTGTTTTAATCCGATTTAAAATTCAGCATATACCCAAGTCAAGTCTCACGACGCATACAGATTTTTTTGTAGGCGTCGTGGGACTGTATGCGTAGTGAGACCACACCCTTTTGTCAGCCTTTATCCCTTAAAAGTAGGGTAAGAGCCAAACCAACCTGTAATTAGCACGTTGTTATTCAGAATAAAAAAACCCCACAACAATCCGTAAACAACAGTACGATTGGCTGTTTACATGTAAATAGTCCATGGTACACAAAGTAAAGCTCGTGCTCGTATAACTCGGCAACGAGGCAGTTACACAGACAAGATGGCCATTCAATACATTAAAGGTAAAGTCTTGACGTAGGAGGAGATTCCCTTTTAAGCTTAAATTGAAGTCGTTTCACAAGTCTTAATAAAAGGGGAATAACTCCTGTTTACTATGTTTCAGGCGCTGCCTGGATACCATGCCTTCTGGTATTGTTATACTCCCAACGCATTCAGAGTAAGTGGGTTATCACTTGATTTGTCCATGTGTCATTTTTATTATTTTTCTGTATTTCTCGTCGTAAATATATTGGTGTGAAAAACTTCGAATTGACACTCTGCTAATAAGTATCACGTGTCCACTTGTCAACGATTGTGGGATATCGGTCAGTTGAACAAAACTGGCTGATGTGCCGTTTTATCGGCGTTATTCAGATAATACAAATAAAATAAATCTATAGTTAAAGTCATCATGTCAGAACTTCCGCTGTTTCTTATATCGGGACATTTGTGCTAAAAATTTGTTTTCTTCCAGCGAAAAAAATTAATTCGAATGATTTTCTTATTTATTTTTTTCTTGCATTAAAGTAACAAACGCACTCAAAAGTTCTGAAATTTACAATATCACAGAACCTCATGAAAAATTTATATTTTTCTCAAGAAGTACAAGTTAGAGGCTTTCCAATAATTTCCACATCAAATGTGTAGGTCGAAGGAGAGTTTTTTAATAACTAAAAAACTAAAAACTGAAAATTCTGTTAGAATTTTTAATTGGAAATGTGTTAGTCTGCTGTCACAGCTCAGACACACTTTGATGTACCGACATCACTCCTAGTCAAGCGTGTCAGCCACACGCCTACAAGGTTCAAAGTGTTGGCTCATTACAAACAAGGTCATTCACCGCGGCGGTATCAAAGTCATTCTGATCAAATATGGCCAGCCCTCCTTACGTTAAATTCAAATAACTGCTATATTTTCTCTGGTCCGTACAAGCTTTGTACCCAATGAATACTTTTTATTTTAACCTGGCTGTTTTAATTTTTGAACAAACATCAAATCTTGTAAAAATCAAGGCAAACGGAATTAGTTGAAAAATCCAAATTTTGGGTGCGTATGTGACTTTTAAGTACACGTTTTTGTTTACTAAGTGACGAATAATGTCTTAATGTAAAATCATTTAAAATTTGAGAAGACACATGTTTTGAAGTATAAGAAAAAATGTTCTTTGAGAAATTACTCTCTTTGCAGACCGCAAAGTGTTCAACGTGTGTATAAAGATTTATAATTCATTCTATGTGGTTTCTCAGGTCAGTCTGTTAGATTGTGGCGGGGTGGTGCTAATGACGGTTTACTACAGGTTTACATCAACGAATCATTCGTGATTGGCTGCAGTAACTCACAAGCATTCAGTACCAACGATGCTAATATCCTATGTCGGGGATTAGGCAAACCAAAGTTTGTTTTTTATTAAATTATTATTCCGTAGTATACTCATGCTCAATCTCGTATATCATTACAGAAATGAACCTACAAGCAAGTTGGAGGTCATTGTGAAATAATTATATTTTTTTCGCGTAAATCTGTAAATTGTTACCATGACTTCGTGTGAGTTAATCGATTCAGTTGTTTAATGTCAAGCCTACTTTTGTTTTTAATTTTGTTTGGTATCAATGGATTCCCCAGTTAATTTGGGGAATTAAGTAGTTCAATAGCTTGAGCAAATTTTTATTTCGTTTCAGTGGACATTCTGTCATTGTCGACTATAATCATTACCTGGTTGGTAACGAAACCTTAGAGACGGTATCAACTGTATTGTTCAAGTTTCACTGTCAAGGGACAGAGTCCAGTTTTTCTGAGTGTATTGATGCATCGAGCATAGAACTTCCGAGTGAGACCCCTTGTATTAATGGTATTGGTGTGCTGTGTTCTAACCAAGGTAAATTATTCCAGTCCAGATAGGTCTATGACATCATAATTGTAGCTTGTTTTAAAGCACCATTTTCTTGATTATATATTGTTATTCAACAAAGGTTGAGTAATTCGTTTCGACCTTATTTATGTATTTAATGGGTGTGGAGATTGAAGAGTGATTTTTAGCACCATATACCGGTAATAATAATAATAATAATAATAATAATAATAATAATGATGATAATGATAATGATAATGATAATGATAATAATATAATAATATAGTTTTATTTCAGACACAAGTATAATTATTTACAGGGTCCATATTGAGAAATGAATTTACATCGATTACATTAACAGAAAGTATATACACATATTAATAAAGTATTCTAGCCCATCTATGAACAATAGAAGATAGATATTGTACATTACTTTGTTAACAAAGTGGCAATATATATACCTATTGTCAGAGGCAGTAATGCGGAATTTGAAGCTGAAAACAGACTTGCGAATAATTTCTCCCATCGAATATACACTATTAACACAAAACATAAAACTTGGAGAGCAATCACGACTGAAACCCATTACCCATCGGAAAGAATTATTGTGAAGGACACGCAAGCTGTGCGACTTCTTAGAAGACACATGCTTTCTAAGAAAACAAAGTCATTATATAAGTGAAATGCATTTAATCACGACGTTAAACACTAATCAAATCAATAAATGAATAAATAAATTGATCTTAAGGCATATATTGTCGCGTTATAATAAAAGGTAAGAATATGACCCATTTATACAGTGAACAAGCGGGTGGTTGGGTGGAAGCCTCCTGTGTCCTGGTGCTCTCTGAGCTAAGGACAAAAAGATGCCGATTCGTGGTGGGGTCCTGTTTTGTTAATGTTGTGTAAATGTTTTGTTCTGCCTTGCATGTTGTCAGCGTCGTTT
The DNA here is from genome assembly GCA_032466195.1 of Katharina tunicata. NCBI lineage: Eukaryota > Metazoa > Mollusca > Polyplacophora > Chitonida > Mopaliidae > Katharina > Katharina tunicata. The sequence continues at coordinate 9,376 of JAVFBZ010043808.1, forward strand.
AGGAAAGTTTCCTTCACCGATTTGGCTGGCACGCCGTCATATAAGTGAAATACCCTTGATTACGACGTAAAACCTTAATCAAACAAACAAACAAATAAACTGACCAAAATGAACATTAATCATTTTATACTGAAAACTATAGTAAACTACCATGAATAGACATGTGTTTTGGTCTACAGCTCCTGCTTTCCGGATTTCCAGTATTATACCAAACAGAATAGAGATGACAGCGAACGCCACCACATGGGTGGGGATTTGTGCGGAAAGTTTCACTCACATTGAAGCCAAAGTAGCCTGTAAAACATTGGAAAAGCCATGGTGAATAAATGTCCAATCTCTATCAAATACAAAAAAATAACCTCATTTCTATATATGACTTAGGCACGGTAACATGTTTTAATTCTTTTATTTTTATATAAAAAATCAAAGTGACCTCATTTCCATAATAAATACTGGCCGTAAATTCTAGGTTATACAGCATGGTAGCAACTCGGTATCGGCAAGTCTGGTAAATACGGGGACAACTGAACGTTATAAGTATAAGACCAGAAGTCCATTAACTAGCAGTGTGAAACCTCCTATTCAGTAGTGAAGACGCCTACTAGACGGCATTGTTTCCATCGCCCACGTTATAAGAGATAGGCATTTGTATAAAACGGTCCATTGATTCACTTCGGTGACGGACCGTGTATGTAATGACGAGGCATTTTTAATATAGCTGTGAACGTCATAGCGAGGCTGCTGAAGCTTGACCTGAATATTCAACCTATGAACAAATTTAAATTCTTTCACTTGATTCTCTTGTTACATTGGTCATTTTCATTGTTATGCGAAATAGTTCTATTTTATTTCTTCATTTTCTTTGTTGTTACCTGCTCTATGTCGGTTTTTACTGGCGCCGAATGCACTTGATGTCCTATAGAATCCGTTTATCTACATGCGATACAAATATTGCTAATATAAGACTAATATACCGCTAATGGACTAAAAAATGGACTGTCATAACACTTAAGCCAATATCGGAGGTGACGGACGGAGCCGGAGATAGGCGAAGTTGAACTAGAATGAAGAGATAGGGTGACGTCGACTGTATGATATGCGCAGTGGGTTATTAAAATTCTCTACATTGCGCTGATTACATTTT
>JAVFBZ010043818.1:0-10519 GCA_032466195.1 Katharina tunicata
AACAATCCTAATTGATAAAACCGTTCAAAATCATTTTTGGTTGCGTTTGGTCAAGGATAATCTTCTGAAACATTCCAATAACAATGTGCAACCCTACAAAACTGTTTGAGTTAACATATGTGTACAAAATTGAAAGTATCATTTTTGAATTTCATTTTGCGTTTCTTTTTTTTTTGAAGAGTGTATAATACAAGTATCCTTTCTGTCTTGCTATTTAATATATGGCTGTAAATTACAAAGAATGATTTAGTTTGTACTTGTTTACCATGTAACCGTAGCTCAATAATAGTATTTAACTAGGTGTCTCGCTGTGCATTTGTCATTGTACTGAAGGTAGAACAGGTTTCTCAGAGAGCTTTAATATAATTAATGTATCATAAACAAAGCGTTTTCGTCGTAGTGTTCATAACAAAATGTCAATCCATGACACTAGATTTAATGTACGGCAGGAAATTGTGTTATGTTTGACCCGTTGTTTATGCCAAGTGTAACGCTTGCTAGTTCAATTTTCGTGTTTTTGTGTCTTCTGTCCTTGAAACCAAAATTGAAAAATGAACGTTCAATTTTAAATTTTCGTTTCTTCTAACTGAAGTAGGAAAATCAAATATTGTAAATTGGGAACGTTCGGTTCATGCCTTTCATTTTTTCTGTCTTACTTTCATCAAACAAAACTTGAAAATTTACCTTTCGTTTATCATTTGTCAATATATTTTCTTTAATTATTCAAAGCGAAGAAGCAAAAGTTAAGATCTGCAACGGTCCGTGTAATATTTGCTAGTTGAATTTTCTTTGTTTGTGTCTACACGGACCAGAGTGCATCTGTTTTCACATTGTCGACAATAGTGACTATTCAGCGAGTCACCGAAATCCGTCATTGCACCTAATGCCTTGCATCTTGAGTGTGACTTATACATCAGTAAAGATGGGTATTCACACTTTTTATTGATGGCCAATTGAAGTAACAAAGACATGGGCTATTCGCATATTAAATCTCACATAACAGAATACGACAGGGTGGTATTTTCTTTCACTGTGAATATAGCGCTGTGTGTACTCGACACCCAGTCATTGTTGTCTATTGTGTTGGTAATTCGCGGCTCATTGTGGGAAAGTGTTTACTGGTATTTGGTCTATACAGATATTTGAGTCAACACGGCTTGTTTCGTAGGTAAACATACGGCTAAAGAAGGATTCTGAAGTTTACTGAAGGTGTTCTGTAGAAAGATCCTTAAGAGGAGTCGAATACTCTCAAAGAGTTCGCTCCACTATAGGCTTTTATGTGTAGTTCGCGACGGGGGTTCAATGAGCCGCGTTAGTATCAACCGTTGGCGTACTTACAAACCTGCGCACTCTTTGAGTCCCTGTCTTAGTTCCACAGCCTTTAGTCACCCGTTTTCACACGCCGCCTTTATTGCAGGCTCATCCAGTCAATTCCGCAAAGGTGTGGAGAAGAACACTTTCTTTTTGTATCCTTTTCCATTTTTGTGAGGCCTGTATGAAAACAGTGTGTACATTACTGGTTCCTTTTCACTGCCTACCACGGCGATGTCCCCATAATCACACTGTGAGGTCTATTTGTGAGAATGGCAACTGTTGACATATCGCCACAAAATGGTTGCGGCTTGTTTTGTCAGGTGTCCCTCTCTACCTGAAGAAAATCCCCACATAAACCCCATCCCAACATCATCAACGTCACGTAAAATGTACCAACAGAAAGGGCCTTCACTTAATCACATGCAATATATATTTGATTGCCTCTATTAAATCCCCTCGCTGACTACACATTTTATGGTTGTGTTAAGAGTCGCTGTCTACTGTTGGAATACTGCGCTGTCATATAAGTGAAATACCGTTGAGCACGGCGTTAAAAAAAACAATCAATCAATAATACCAGTGTGGACACCATGATGTTACTGTTTGTTGGTGTCCTCCATCTTAGAACAGAACCTATTGGATGGTTGGAAAAGGGAGACATTTTCGTACACTTTTATTTTTGTAGATCAAAGAGTCTCCAGACAATAAAACACAATTTTGTGGAAGAACATGACAATGAAAGCTTCAGTAAACATAACTGAAATTTCTACCAAATGTTACGAAATATTGTAAGTTGGAATTATAGCATAGGTCTAAATGAAACTTTTGTAAAGCTTCTCAATTTGGCACTCAATTTTTCGCATTAAATTTGAACGAAATTCGATGAATCCTTCGCCTGTTTTCATTTGAATGTTTAAAATGTCAGAACCGAACATGACGTTATATAAAGATGCTTCGAAAAGCTAGGTATGTTAAAACAAATATTGTGCACACATCAATTCAACACCAAATCATACCAATTCATGACACACGGTTATTTTATTTTACAGTAAAGTACAGATACACGGACAGAATGGCAAGAGCCTGGCTTATTCTATATGAGACAGTCAAGAATTCTTAGCACTAACAATCATTCAAGAAACGTTTAATCTTCTATCTTGTCATTTACCAATTTACACTGTTGTATCACAATAGTATGTTTATATGTATATATTTATAGAAAATGACGAAGGTAAATTAAATATTATTTGATGATACTATGAAATGAAAATATATAGAAACTCAATATAAGTCTAACTTGAGATAAGATTTTTGCAGTATTTTCAGTTGACTAGAAAACCTTAACTGCGAGGCTGTAATGATTGGATTTTAGTAAAATTATTAATAGTGATGCCGTGTGTGAAACTGGTGACAATCAACACTAGTATGATACACGTTTAACAAGTCAGAAAATAAGGTTATCTCAAATAGAATAACACAACTATTCGAAGCGTTTAGAAGAAACCTTTAAAACCAAAGTTAAGATTGAAATCGTAAAACGTGTGTAGTTATAAGGACTCCTGTTACTTTCCGAAGGAAAGGGGACTTTTTAGTTCAGTTAAAAATCATTTAAGAACATTATAAATAGCAACTTTTTATCGTCACAGTATTCAAATTGAAGACTAAGACTTAAATCCAAACAGGAAAATTCAAATCACAAAACTGCGCATGCATTGACAACTTGACCTTTTTTTACAACTTTGGAATCTAGCAGAGATTACAAAATAAATTACTTAAGCATGTACAATTAATGTAAAAAAAAAACTTTCAAAATATATAACAGCATAAAATTATGTACAAAATACGTAAATTGAAAGGGAAAATTTTATATGGACAATTTTGATTTTATATTTGCTCAAAGACCGTTTAATTAAATCTTATACTGTAAAAGCTCCACACCACACTGCTTGCTGTCTAGTTTATGTATGATGCTGTTTTGAGGTAGCTACAACTCATTTCATTTGACTAGCATTTCAACTACAACGATGTGTTGCCATTGCTTAAAGATCAACTCGGACAAACGTTTGAATGCAACGGTGTGACACAGCTATAGTCTACACAGTATGTAATCACATCACCATATTTTGTAGAAATATACGAAATTTAAGATAAATTACTACTCGGACAATATCTTATACCGTCCTTATTTTGCAATCAATGTTTTAAAGAACTGTTCGTGAAATTAACACCGACATTTTGTAAAGTGTACCAAAATATCGCATCACCATGTATTTTCATTCCTTCCATTGTTCACAGCTGAAAATTGTTTCTTCGTTGAACGCTTCTCGGTAGAAGAGAAACTGTTTCACTACCCGCTGCCCCAGTCTGGCACATTATGAACAGAATCGGAGTTTGCACTGCCCATAGTTATTTCACCTTCCCTCTACATTTCCCGTCACTAGTTGATGCCATTCCTTTCTTTACGGCGATACACTGTAGGTCTAGGTTTAATTCGCAGTTTAAATTGACAACATGTTAATCTCAATCAGGACCAATCGAGATTTTACTTGTCTTTTCCTTATAAAGGCTTTGTTCCAAATTGTCGTTCTTGCTTAGCAATATCCATCGATTGTTTACTTTGGACGTAACCAACACAACTGCTTTCACTAAAAACTCAACTCAACGTTGATTCTCTGCCACGAAATTCCAGGTATTTTCAACATAACTATTCCTCAAATTGTGTGGGCACTCTTGGCATTTTGATTTCATCCCCTTGCTTTTTTTTTTTGGGATTAACCAAACTGTAATAAAAAAAATAAAGAATGAAATATTGTTATAAAATAATACATTGTTTAAAACCAAAATTTCGTATGTATTGCAAAGCGTCCCCAAGCCACTGGTGACAAAGAGGGAATACAAAATTTAAGATTTTTGTGTTACGTTTTGAAGGACAAAATAACAGAGAATGGAATGTCAAAAACAAAAGGCAGACACAGTTTAGCCAAATCAAGTGAACATCTACCTGGTCATTGTGGGTGCATGTTCATGTGAAACTTGAGTTCATAAGCCTGCGCAAATGTCTTCCCGCATACTTGACAGATACAGGGTTTCTCCTTGGCATGAGTACGTCTCACGTGACTATCATGAGCTGCATGCGACGCGAACGCTTTCCCGCAATGTTTGCACTGAAAAGATAAAACAAAAATGCTGTATTAGTTGAAAGAATCTTAAACATTATTTTAGAACAGTATTTTGATATTGTTTTAACATTGCAGGCAATTACGTTTATATTAAGAGGTTATGGCGAAATAATCGGTGGTTTAACTGCAAAAGATAGAATGCGGTTCGACGAAAAATAAATATTGCTACTATTATGACAATGAAATCGCCGTTATAGTTAGGTAAAGCGGCAGTTCGATTTAAATTGCAATTGTGTTCATCCATCCAAATGGTTTCTTTTATTTGATTGGGATTTTATGTCGTACTTTAGGTTATTTCACTCATACGGCGTGTCAGCTAAATGGTTGAAGGAAACCACCCTTGATGATACTGACAACATATAAGACATTTACAGGACGGCAAACAGGACAGTTTAGATAGCACAGGGACCAGGAGACTCTCGCCAACTACCTGCCCCATCTAAGCGGATAAAGTGCCTTAGATATTCAAAGCAGTTTTAGTGTTGGAGACATTGATCATTGCATTAGGCTTTATATACCACAAACAACATTAACAAATAGTATTGTCGCTGACACCTTAAATATCTTGTTAGTTATGTGATGTACCTTAAATGGTTTTTCCCCAGAGTGCTGTCTGATATGAGTCCTTAAGATGCTGGAGGCTGTGAAGGCTTTGTTACAATACACGCACTTGTATGGTCTCTCGCCGCTGTGAACCTGAATTGAATTATCAGAACAGACAAACAACATGTTAAAAGTTATCGTTTCATTTAAGATTACCGACAAACATATTGCACCACACACCAAATAAATATGCACACGACCAGACACAAGCCGCCACAAACCAGAAAACAGGCCGCCTGCACAGCCAACCGGCTTCCCAGGGGTCCTTTTCGCACATTATTTTTATATTACGCTATTATATATAAATATTTGTATTATATACCTAAATCTTATCATAGCTTATAACTTGAAAGAAAACGAAAAGTTGTCAACAAGGGCTCTTGTCCTTTGTCTGAACAATATATTCAGATATTTAATTCATTGGAAGAAACATATTCAATAATGTTGAATTTATGTGTGGAGAAGGTAGTCAAAATTGACATGACACATATAATATTTATTATAGGTTTCTTTTCGCTTATATTTTAACAAGCCTAAACAAAAATGAATCTAAACCCATAAAGTCGAAATAGCTCTCAGCTCGTCGAATCGCGGATCACATGAGGAATCTGACAGAGTGGGTTGGGAGTGACAAACAGATTGGAAAGCTGTGACACCAGAAACGAATGTCTTCCCATAAACCCTTCAACTTTTGCCTCGAATGACCCAAAACCTTAATGGAAATTTATGGAAAATTGTGCTTGTTTAAATGTCGAAGTTCTCATCGTTTAGGCGCTGGTCGGCCCACTCGTAATAAAATGTCTCAGTTGTCCGATTGTTAGATACACATATTTAAGCGCAGACCATGAACAGCAATTACTGACTCCCTCAGAAGTGTCTATAGATTGCTGTTATAATTTATTTAACATTTGCAGAGATATTCCAAGTTTTTTTCGACCCGGACAAATACATCTGTGAATGAAGCATGTTGTTAAGTGATGTGCGGGCTATTATTTTCTGATTCTAGCTGAAATGAAAGCAATCAAACGCCCTCCAAGTCGTGTGTATCTTTCCTCTCTGTCCCACCATCCCATCTCCAGGCTCATGATATAATTATCTGCTGTGGACTTGTCAATAGAGAAGCACACAGCTCGGACTTCATCCCAGCGTATTAAGAAAACAATTTTCCCTTGTTTTGTGGGCTGTGTGTCTAGCTAACAAACTCAATTACATACTATCGTTGAGAAAGAATTCGTGTTAATTTTTTCTCGACTCTTTCTAAAATTTATTGACTTTTAGAGGCTACTGTAACCGACTGCTCCCTGTCCGTCTCACGATAGGCACACAAAAGACTTTCAGCAACAGCACCAGCCAATGTTTTTCTTGATTGCCTATTTAGGGCGCTAGTTCTTCAGAAAAGCTTCTCGGTCAGGATTCAAGGTGCCGCTCTGAATACGATCTTGTCTATTACACATGTTAACATTCCCAAAGCCCCTTCCTCCCTGGCATTTGTTATAGGTTAGGACAAGAGGCTCGGTTGATGAGACAGGAAGATAAAAAGAGAGGGGCTTTACTGCTAGAAGTCCAGGGGAAAACAACCTTTACAATTGTTTATTGGGGACGAGATGCCAGCATTCCAAACCACAGTCTCTATTGCCTAATCCATCTAATCTGAGACCACATTGGGTGCGGAAGATCCAGCTGAATAATTCATTATTGTAATGATGGAAAACTAACTTTCTTTTGTGAAGAGAGGGTTCGATTCGGAATCTCAGCAAAACAGTCATAGAAATCCGAGGTCCGTCAGGTTGGTCTCATTCAAGAGCATATCGAGTTTTCCCAGAACTATCAAAAGTGGCAAGTACGCAAAGAAATCCCCATCTCTCTAGCCATTGTCAGAGAGCAGGCTGAGCCGAGGGCACTAGAAAGCTGGGGGCGAGATTAACTGCTTCATGTGGAGGTTCTTGGGAACACATGTTATCAGCACCATCGGAAATCAAATAATAAATTAATTGTCTCTTTTCGGTTAAAGGGAGAGAGCTGAATGAGGGTTAAGCCTGTTAGTTGGTGTCTCGCTTAAAACATCTTCAATCAGCAACGGCTAATGTGAACTGGCGAACAATTACCACATTGCAACTGTAGCAGCCTGTCCAAGCTTGATTCATAACCGATCAAATCAAATAACCTGAAACGAGGCACTTTAAACTCCTCACTGCCCAGATCTCTAAATGCTCTTTATAAGCCGTGGTTTTTATTTCCTTTGCGTGAAATTAATTTTAAGTTGTTAAAATTGAAAACAAATGTGAATTACTGTTGAGCAAGAGGTTATAAATAATTTACTGTCGATTTTTGTAATTTTGTGAACTTATTGGCAACATTTAAACCGTGTAAAATAGTCTAGAAATGATCAATGTATTCTAAACATTTACTTATTGTTGAAAAGCACAAACTGAAATTTTATGTTTGCTTCCACACACAACCATAAATCAAACAAATTCCTTCCTGTACAGTTTTGACACTTTGCCTTTTCAACAAAATCTTGACCAAAGAAAGAATGTCTTACCCTCATATGTTTGTTAAGACTAGATGACTGACTGAAACACTTTCCGCAGACTAGACATTTATGTGGCCGGTGTTTCTCGTGAACGTGAAGAATGTGAATCCGTAACCTATCTCTCTTCTCGAACGATCTGAGGACATAAAAACATCATAAGATTTCGAAACTCCATCAGCCGGAGGGTCAGAGGCGGTTAGATTTATTTTACGTTTACGCGAACAGAAAATGTGAATTAACTGATCCGGTAAAGTCAGTAAAGTCAGCCTATTTTGGCCCATACATTTTATAAGTAGAAATAATCCGCACCGGTCTTGTTCACATTTGTTGTCCCTGCAAGCGCTAAGCGTTGATTGTCCGTCTAAAATATTTCACCTACAGGTGGCGTTCTTGGAACGCCGTGGCGTTTGTCTTTGTGTCGTCGTTCAATATTCCCACAACGCTTGCTGTCAGAAAGTTAAACGTGTAACCGCAAATCGCCCTTAAATTGAGAGTGAACTTTTTCGATGCCAGTGTAACATCAGCTAAATGAACTTGCTTTGGCAGACGATTAATCAAACGCAATAGAGCTATGAACTTATAAAGTACCGGTATATATAAATATATATTTTTTGTATAAATGTAGAGAAAGAAAATTTAAATATATATAAATCTGTATGGTATGGTAAGCAGGATTAGAACAGGATTCAGCTATTCGAAGGTCGGTTAAAATTAATGTGGCGTCATGTTGTTATTAACCGATGACACTTAGTGCTTTAAACTACTAGAATACGATTGCCGATCAAGCACATTCAGTTCTCGCGAACAACAGAAAGCATTTCAAGCCAGGAAATAAAGTTTGTATTGCGTTGTGAAACCGGCGGCCAGCCATTCACATTCTAGCCATGCGAATTATTCTCCCTGTAATCTCTCTATAATAATTTATATTTTCTACTGTATAGATTATATAAAAGTTTCTCTTTTCTACTGAATAGGCTATATAATAGTTTCTTTTTTCTATTGTATAAACTATATAATAATTTCTCCTTTCTATTGTATAAACTATATAATAATTTCTCATTTCTACTGTATAAACTATATAATAATTTATCCTTTCAATTGTATAAACTATATAATAATTTCTTATTTCTACTGTATAAACTATATAATAATTTTTCATTTCTAATGTGTAAACTATATAATAATTTCTCATTTCTACTGTATAAACTATATACTAATTTATCATTTCCACTGTATAAACTATATAATAATTTCTCATTTATACTGTATAAACTATATAATAATTTCTCATTTCTACTGCATAAACTATATAATCATTTCTCATTTCTACTGTATAAACTATATAATCATTTCTCATTTCTACTGTATAAACTATATAATCATTTCTCACTTCTACTTTATAAACTATATAATAATTTATCATATCTACTGTGTAAGCTATATAATAATTTCTCACTTCTACTGTATAAACTATAGAATAATTTCTCATTTCTACTGTATAAACTATATACTAATTTCTCATTTCTACTGTATAAACTATATACTAATTTCTCATTTCTACTGTATAAACTATATAATAATTTATCATTTCTACTGTGTAAGCTATATAATAATTTTTCACTTCTACTGTATATAAAAGTAAAAAAGACGCAGCGTACCTTGAGCATAAATGGCATGGGTACTTTCTGTCTCCTTGGTCAACGCATCTGGTGTACTTCAAATGTTTATCACGATAATATTTATAGGCGAACACCTTTCCACATCGATCACACGCATATCCTTCGCTTGCTAAAAATAAGAGAAAAACTAACTGAATATTGGATTATTCTTCAGTAAAATTAAGATTGAGAGGGAATTAACTTCACCAGGCAATAACAATAAACTTAAGGAAGAAAAACATAAAACGTTTAAATGAACATTAGAGCTACAAAATTAAACTGATGCGGTTAGACATTTGCTAAGGAAATAATAATTTGTAAAATAAGGACTTGTTGGTTAACAAAAGACAATGATCCACGTTGATTACAGTTTCCGTTAAGACAAAAGATACAAAGTGAATTCATGAGACAATAACGTCCCTTGTCTTGTAAGCAGTGATCAATTTGAAGAGGATTGCGAGGTGAACCATGATTTTAAAAGGAGCCCCAAAAAGCTGGTAAATACTGACTAGTAACAGGGAACTCACAGTCGGCCTCTTCCTGGGCCCCGCCGTCAGCCATCTCCTTCAAGGCCACAGGGACCCCCATGAACTGCAAATAGCAGTCCCCATACCAGACTAAGAGTTCTGTCCCTTGAGGAATATCTTTGCACACTTCGTAAAAAATTTCCCCTTCAACTTGAAGAGCGATTAAGTTCTGTTCCTGGGCATATCGAGCACAGTTCACGTAAGATTGCCAATCTCCAGAATTTCCTCTACCGTCAACAAAGTGACTCAATTTCCCATCCTGAAAAATCTGTTTGTAAAAAGAACATAATTTTAGACAAGTGAATGCACCCACTTTCTTGGGTTCGTGATAAGTTTTTGGTAAATGCATTAATAAACTGTCAATAGTGTATCAAAGGAAAGAAGAAAAGGTTATGCTTACCTCCCACATAAGAGAGTTATCGTCGTGTGTCTTGACTTCGCTAGTGTTCACTACTCTTCCTTTGAATGGTCCATATCTTGTTCCTTTGCTTATCACTGTCTTAGTACAGAATACGCCGTAGTGTAAAGCCCCAGCAAAGGTTGTTTGGTATATCGCTAATCCTGGAACAAATAATACGTATTGTTATTGAAATGTGATGGTCGTTTCCTCTCTACGGCATGAAGAAATTTAAATCCTGCCTCGTTACTTTATTTGATCATTACGAGAACGTTATCGCTAGCAAATTGATTAACTTTATGATTATT
>JAVFBZ010043835.1:0-10517 GCA_032466195.1 Katharina tunicata
ACCTCAGACCATTTATTGGGACTGTCTGCATAGCCTCATGCCTTTTATTGAGACTGTTTGCATAGCCCCAGACCATTAGGACTGTCTGCAATGCCTAATACCTTACATTGGGACTGTCTGCATATCCCAGTACCATAATGAGTGTCTGCATAGCCTCAGACCAGTTATTGGGGCTGTCTACATAGCCTCATGCCTTTTATTGAGACTGAAGGCATAGCCTTAGACAATTTATTTGGACTGTCTGCATAGTCTCAGACCATTTATTAGTACTGTATGCATAGCCTCATACCTTATATTGGGACTGTATGCATAGCCTTAGACCGTTTATTGAGACTGTTTGCATAGTCTCAGACCATTTAATAATACTGTATGCATAGCTTCATACCTTATATTGGGACTGTATGCATATCCCAAGACCATAATGACTGCCTGCATAGCTTCAGACCAGTTATTGAGACTGTTTGCATAGCCAGAGGTCATTGTTTGGAACTTTCTGCAAAGCCTCGGACCATTAGGACTGTTTGCAATGCCTAATGCCTAATATTGAGATTGTCGGCATATCCCAATACCATTTATTGGGACTGTCTACATAGCCTCATGCCTTTTATTGGGACTGTCTACATAGCCTCATGCGTTTTATTGGGACTGTGTGCATAGTCTCAGACTATTTATTAGTACTGTATGCATAGCCTCATACCTTACATTGGGACTGTATGCATAGCCTTAGACCATTTATTGGGACTGTCTGTATAGCCTCATACCTTATATTGGGACTGTCTGCATAGCCTCATACCTTATATTGGGACTGTCTGCATAGCCTCATACCTTATGTTGGGACTGTCTGCAATGCCTAATACCTTACATTGGGACTGTATGCATAGTCTCAGACCATTTATTAGGACTGTATGCATAGCTTCATACCTTACATTGGGACTGTATGCATAGCCTTAGACCGTTTATTAGGGCTGTGTGCATAGTCTCAGACCATTTATTAGGGCTGTATGCATAGTCTCATACCTTACATTGGGACTGTCTACATAGCCTCACACCTTATATTGGGACTGTATGCATAGCCTTAGACCATTTATTGGGACTGTTTGCATAGTCTCAGACCATTTATTAGTACTGTATGCATAGCCTCATACCTTATATTGGGACTGTATGCATATCCTTAGACCATTTATTAGGACTATATGCATAGCCTCATACCTTCAGACCATTTATTGGGACTGTCTACATAGCCTCATGCCTTTTATTGAGACTGTATGCATAGCCTTAGACCATTTATTGAGACTGTTTACAATAATTTGAAATATGAGTTTACAGTTTGAATATAACTCAATATCAATGCGAACAGGTTGCAGAGCTCATAGTCTTTCTAAAAATCGGTTTTTATGACACGAAAAGTTTAGCTATTATATAACGTTATAAAGTCAGAAAGCGGTTATGACACGAACACAAAATGACGTGAGTGAGTTTCCGTACAATATAAAATCTAAGGCGCCATATTCGACGCCTTTCTTGCTTGATTTCATTAACACCTGCTTTGGACAAGTCTTTATACTATAATCCTCTCACAAAAAGACAATCATCTGTCAGAGTAACTAATATCAGATTATACTCCAATCATATTGTCTCAAATAGCAATGCATTCATCACCATTGGTGTCAGAATCTATAATTGTTGGTAATTTGTTGTCCGGAAGAGCGCTTTCCTATTGAATTGACAGTAGCCTTTACAGCCCACTACATCATGCATTATTGCAAAAATAGGAGCACCGCCCTCATTATTCAGAATATTGATAATAAGGATTTATTGATTTGGCCTTCGATGGGGGGCCTTCGAGTTTATCATAACATAAATCTTGTGTGTTGTTTATATAAATTAAGCTTGTCTCTTGGGAAATGCTATTTCAAGCACTCGATGAGGTTGATTTTTAATGGTGCCCATGTAAGGAGACGTAACTATGATATAGATATTATTTCTGGAGGTTTAACTAGCGACGAGTACAGGTATTTTTCGTGATGTTATTTTATTTTTGGTGAATTCGATTCTCACTTTTGGGTTACAGAAAACTAGGAGCTCAAATTTATTGTAGAAATCAAAACATTATGCTCGTTGGAACTTGCTATTTTCCCATTCTCATCATTTTATATACTGAGACATAAGTAAGCAATTCTCTACTAGAGACGTTCAACGAATATACAACCCAAAGACTGAGTAAATACTCAACACCGTCTCCACTCCACTAAGTAAATACTCAACACGATTTCAACTCCACTTTTACTGGTGTATCAATAAGGCGTCAAACATTGAGTACACACTCCGTCAGTACTAAAGTAGCGGTCTGAGAACACAGCATCATAAAGAGTCATCTCGAGCCTGGGCTGTACCTTGATGTCCTCGGGGGGTGATTGATTAACTAAACCACAAGAGGCCCTTCTGGAAAACATAACCGACTACAGATATCGAGCATTGGTCAGACGAAGTCAACCTTTAATGTAAAGTAAAGTTTCTATATTTACGCTTTACTATAAATGTACAACATTGGTCGCATGAGACTTTTCATCTTCCATCCGTATACAAATGAATTGTCCAATTGATTGATTGATTGGTTCTCTGGTTGATTGATGGATCGAATTATTATCGCCGTCAACTTATTGAATCACACCAAGTATGACTTGAAACGCCAATCTATCATTCAAAAGAACAACCACGTTTGATGTAATAATTTAAGATGTTAAGTTGCCATAAACTTGGTAGAGAAGGCATGGAAAATAAATTCTGGTCCGAAAGTCGCAGTAACGTAGTTACCTCCCTACTCTTGACTTCAAGGGTCAGACCATTAGGAGGACAAATGCCGACGAAGACAGAGACACACTCCGTGTCCAGCCAGTCACCTAGATATAATGGCGACATATTCCCGCGTTCCATTCTTCCTTCTCCACACATCTTGTGTAAATAATCTACTTAGTCTCACTGGAACTCAGCACTGGACCAACATTTACAGAGAGAACTTCTGCATATCGAAAGTCTCGTTTGTTAAAACTATGCCATTAAATGTACCTCCTTCTCTCTCAACACGATGCTTCAACTGAAGAACAGTGGGTGATAAGGCGGGACCTGCCTGTGCACTGGTGCTCTATAAGCTAAGGGGCATCAGGAAGCTGATTTGTTGAGGTGTCTTGTTTTTTGTCCTGTGTCGCCAGTGTAGTTCAGAGTGGTTTCGTTCGCCCATGGGTTGGGCACGCGTCATTTGAATGAAATAGCCTTAAGTGTGGCGTTAAACTCCAATCAATCAAACAAACAAACAAACAAACAAATCAACTTTAGAAAAATGCTGGCATACTGTTACCTCCAGTGTGAAAGTCTGTTTTATGATAGCAAACCAGTCGTTAACGTTGCTCGGCTGTTCACCTTGACAATTAATAACGTTCACCATCATAAAGTGTTTCTCTCCGCACCGTGCTAAGCATCCCTTGATTTAAACCATATTGCCCGATTTATTTGCACATTTAGAATATTCAGACTGGGCTATATATAATTTATATACAGCTTGCGTAAACGGCCCGATAACAGTAAACACTGTTATTTCTAAATACAGTTTTAAATTACAGTTTCTAAATATGCTTTGGTCTGGATTAGTTAAATCATCAACTGTACTCTTACGGCATTACTAATCAACACATCATTTCGCTATCAATAATCTCTTATACAATACCTTCATTAAACCATGTAGTGCCGAATTAACAAATTGTCTGTACATGTTGATGTGATTCCAATATGCCTGTCTTTGTTGGACACGTTCACCAAGAAAGTAATAAATTAGATCTCCATTTACCATTACGTCTCAATTAAGTTTCAAATCCAATAAATGCACTTGATTACATGTTAGTCTTGGTGTTATTTATTGCCATAAATTGAGCATTTATTAATAATCTCATAGATTAATCCCAGTTGTCAAGTTGGTTGCAGAGAACCAAGCGAGGGTAATCGATCATATCCTGGTACTGTGAAGGGGACTCAGCAGTTTAAGGTTCAATCAACCGAGCCACAGTGCCGATGCTGTTTTATAATAAGTGTACTGTATGCGCATTGGACGACAAAGTATATACTATATTGCTTAGATATTCTTCCAATAGTCTTTGAAGCTAAAAAAAGTGGTCGGCCATCGTCTGGGCAATTTTGAGATCTTTTGATTAGGGATGTTGGAAGCGAAGAAACGTGAAACTCTGATGGTACACTGACAGTG
Source organism: Katharina tunicata (assembly GCA_032466195.1). Taxonomy (NCBI): domain Eukaryota; kingdom Metazoa; phylum Mollusca; class Polyplacophora; order Chitonida; family Mopaliidae; genus Katharina; species Katharina tunicata. Next base: position 4,253 of record JAVFBZ010043835.1, read on the forward strand.
AAAAAGGCATAGTTGACAAGCTGGTCTCCAGACGCTGTTCGTTTATCATCCTTACTCACACAGAAACCAATTGTTCCACTGTCAGATGAATAGTAACTTGACACTGTCAAATGTGTCCAATTCCACAAAGAGTGCTCAGACTAAAGAAGCGCTTTTTAATCGAACAGGGCTTCTTTGATTTGACCAGTGGGTAAACTTCTTCTTAATCCGAAAATGCTGTTCAAGGGGAACTTGACACTGTCAAACATCTATCTAAATTGTGAAAATTCGGACTCACTAGCTCTATTTAGTTGAATTGGGTTTCATTGATTTCAACTGTGGTTAATTTTTTCCAGGTTATCCGAAATTGTCACGTGATATAAAACAGATAAACCTACCATTCGGAAATCAAGTCTCCATTTGGCTGGAACGTTTTAATAGCCTGTTGGTAACTGTCAACGTAGATATATTACACGGGTTCCATTTGTTTTGCCTTCAGAACGCAATGAACTCTTGAAGGGAACTTTGCGAATTTTCCAGCCATAAGAATTTCGGCCGCAGACACCTTGTTTGTTCATGTATTCATACGGTGGTACATAGGCTTCCGGCAAACACAATTGGGGCTTTTCAGGCATGTTCATGTACCTATTATGGTCGATCTAAGTGATACCACCTCAACAACAGGAATCACGCCAGGTTTAGCAGGTCTGTATCGTGTCTTTTTCGACAAATATATTCTTTATTTCTGAGCGAAAAGACATAACTCAACTCTCCACGGAATGACGTCACTTTAACGGACATTACAAGTCTGATCTAACACTTTTCTCACCCATCAATTGAAATCCACTGGTGGAATCGCAGAACCAAATAGAAACACAAATTAAATCACTACTTGCAGAGTGGTAATGAAAAGGAGTAGACGGGAATATGACCTCACTACGCTGTCCGCCTATCATCGTCCCTCAAACAGGAAGCAAGAATTATACTCCTGTATCAGTTAAAGGGAACTTGACACAGTCCAGCATCTTTCTAATGCGTCTAATTTCCAAGACAGTGTTCATGTTTGTTTTCTTTATGAGATGAGCTGATGTTGTAGGCGCTTCATGCTGTATTACTGAAGTGCCAATTATCCCATCAGTGTTTAATATTGTCAACTTTATTTTGGATTTATTCTAAATGAATTGTACGATGACTCAGTGAATCTGTGAGTTATAAAGACTGTTTTAAGCACTAATATAAGATGGGGTTAATCTTATATCGAGAGTGACTATTGAGCCAGTAGTTCAGAACCATGCAGGTAGCTCTAGCTCAAGTAAAACAGAATAAGACCAACTTCCAACAAGGAAGTAGTATGGATATACATAATATTTTTCGGCTTTATTATGTCGTCATATTATGTCCTCAGGTATATGTTTAACTATCGATGACATAAGTAAGCCGAGACATATTATATATACAAACATCTCTCCTTGTTCGGAGTTTGTACTTTTCTATTCAGGTTACCACTCTTTTTAAATCTAGTATAGTTCGTCCCAGTTGGTATCCTTTTTCGGATTGTCTCATAACAATAACTTGTCAGAATTTAATCCCATGAGCGCTGAACTAATAATTAAGAGGATTAACAGATTAAAACAAGGACGTTGTTGGTCGGCAATTAACATCTTCTGCGTTCATTCTGAAACTTTTATTTAGTAAAACCTTCTAGCTATCATAATTTGTCCACTTTGAACTAAATTAGCCAAGTAGGCCACTATGCAGTTTATAAACTTTATGGAAATGTTACAAACAAAGAGTGTAACTGAATACATTCTGCATAATGTAAATTTCTATATCTACACAATAATTATGCTAACAGGTGAAGCTCAAATTCTTTTTAAAAATGGAATGACTGTTAATAGTTATTATTTAAATAATTAATCATATATTAATTTTATTTATTTTCCATAATACTATGTATATCTCACTTTATTGACTGGTTTATTTATTTTTCTTATTTACGGTTCATAGTCTTAACTGCAATTGAGCTTATCTCTTTTTAAGCTAAGAGGTTTGAACGTAGTCATGACAGCGAAATAACGACAAATCACGTGTGGTTTGAACAGATTACGAAACAACAGAAGACTATTTGAGTCCTTGTCTAATAACCGATTTAAAGTCAAAACAAATATCTATATTCAAATGTAACCATTCGTCGCCAGCCTATCTCATGCAGACACGCCAATGATAAATCAGTTATCACAAGCCTGAACAACACGGAAAGTAAACCGGAACTATCCAACATTAATCAGGGAAAGGAACCGGAAGCTGAAAGTCAGAAAGCTTTCAAATGTGGAAATTAATGTACCGATATTGTTCCAAAACCCGAGAAAGCAAATTGAGTAGACTGGTCTCAAACTATAAAGGTGTAATTTGAAAGAGCAGACGACAATTTAATGGACCGTTATAACGATAACCTCGTTATTCAAAGTAACATATAGAAACTGTTGGACTTCAATTGGTAATCGACTGAGTTTTCTTATAACGTTTTGTCAAATCATTGCCTTGTTCTTTCCACGGTAAGGTTATTTAGGCGAATGCAGCTGTTCATTGATTGTGGACTGCGGTCGTGAATAATTCTAAAGATAAGTACCAAAACATATATCATTATGATATAGTCGACTGACATAATGACACTGTTCAAATTAATTTGTTTACATCACGAAACCATAACTGTTATTTAAAACAACAAAGCATTGAGACATTAATTTATGTTTCTAACCATCATTATGTAGCCGTGGCTAAGAGATAACCGGTTCGTTAGGGACCAACACATGGTTAAGGCAAATCAAAAGTTTATTCACTTAGAATAGGAACAGTGACTGTACACAAATGAAGCTTCCTGTATTAACAAGGAATTAACAACAGACGAAGATGGGAAAAATGAGAAAAAGGAAGAAGGAAGAAGAAGGCAGTGGGATGGTGACCTGAACATAACAGAAATAACATGGGATCAGTTTATGACAATAATCGAATATTAACAGGCTTAAGTTATTTACTTTTGTCTTAACGCAACGTCACCATCACCTTAATGTGGTTTAAACAACAACAAAAATGTAGTCTTCACTATTCCTTGTAATGAAACTGGTAGTTAATTATTTCACAAAGAAATGTAAACGGAAATTGTATATATGCATACAAATTGTAAATATGTCAATTAATTAAATCTAACAGTAGCTTCCTGTTATGCATACAGTATCAACCTAATGCATTTCTTATGTACTAGAAATAATACCATAAAAACAAAGATTTAAATTGGTTTGGCCTTATCGAAAATATTAACAAACAAATAATTAAATCGATTTGGCCTTGCATAGGTTATCAATGAACCAAGGAGTTAACTTTGTTTGGCCTTACCAAAATATTAACAAAGAAATAATTAACTCGGTTTGGCCTTGCAAAAGTAATATGGAAACTAAGCTATAGAAACTTACTATGGCCGCAGATACCACAGATGCATGATGATCAAAACAACTGTGTCCATATCTTACATGTTGCCTCAATCTGAAATAATCACAGTTGCACATGTGTCAAGATAAATTTTTAAATATACTTATTATCAGAAGTAAAAATAATGCTATTGGTGTTAAACTTTGACGAAAATAATTATTCGTAATCTACACAACTATGATAATGTTATACAGAATTGTAGAATAATCCAAACTCTAGATTAAACAAAAAAGAGTAAGGTTGCTTTATGAAAACCGCGTGTACGTGATTACATCATACAGCATGTTTACAGAGCAGACGACAAACGACTTTGACCTACAGCACCCAAAGGTCAACTTGCATAAATGATTTACATCGAAACTAAGAAAATAAAAGCGTATTAACACTTATCGTAGTTGATGATAACCAAAGAAATGTATAATAAATCAAATCGATTCATTTAATACAATCGAAAGGATATCAAAAATATTTAAATTACCTCGAAAGGCATCGACCATTGACACCAATGAAATCACCGGATTTGGGCCTGAGTAGATTAACGGGTCAAACTTTAATTCCATAGGGTCTGAACTAATTATTAATATGTTTAATAGATGAAATCATCCAGATTGTTGGTCGGCGATTAACATGTTCTCTGGATTCTTTTATAAAGTAGTCAAGTACTATACAGATTATGGCTGTTTGGTAGCAGTTTCTTAGTTCCGTTGGGATAAATGTAGAATTAGCTAAAACACTGAACATGGCTTGAAAATCCTCATTGTCACCACTATTGTCAGGTTCAGATCCTCTTCTAGAAAGAGCATCGGCGTTCGCATTAGCCTTTCCACTACGATACTCAATTTTAAAGTCATATAGAGCTAATTGAGCAGCCCATCTTTGCTCAATGGCACCGAGTTTAGCAGTTTGTGTATGGCTCAAGGGATTGTTGTCTGTAAGGATTACAAATTTTCTTCCCCACAAATAGTCCTTAAATTTTTCACTAACAGCCCATTTGACTGCTAAAAGTTCAAGCTTCATCGAACTATAATTCTGCATATTCTTTTCAGCTGGACGAAGGCCTCTACTAACATATGCAATCACTCGGTGTTGGCCATCTTGTTTTTGACTTAACACCGCACCAAGACCATGCATGCTAGCGTCAGTTTCCAATTGAAACTGTAAGTTAAAGTCTGCGTAGCCCAGTACAGGAGCAGAAGTTAATTTCTCCTTCAGAGTTGTGAAAGATAACTCACATTCATTAGTCCACTGCTTCGAGATTATCTTGCGTTTTTCCCGAAGATTGAGTGCCGCCAGTGCATGTGACGGACCTGCTATTTTAGCAAAGTTTTGAACATAACGTCTGTAATAACTGGCAAGCTCAAGGAAGCTCCTTAGTTCCTTTACAGTAGTCGGTCGATTCCAATCTCCCACTGTACTGATCTTGGATGGGTCAGTTGCCACACCGACTGATGATACAACATGTCCCAAATATTGTACACTACTGCGAAACAAATGACACTTCGAAGGTTTCAAACGTAAATTGTGCTTTTCAATTCTAGTCAAAACTCTAAATTCTAAGTGGTTGTCGAATGTTGACGAAAACACTAAAATGTCATCTAAAAACACAATTAATTGTTCAAGGTTCATATCACCAAAAATCAACATCAAATGCCTTTGAAAGGTCGCTGGAGCTGTACATAGCCCCATGGACATGGTGTTGTATTCAAATAACCCCATGGGTGTAGTGAAAGCAGTTTTAGGTTTGGAATGTTCACACATGGCCAACTGATTATACCCGCTAGCCAAGTCTAGTGTAGAGAACAATGTGGCACCGCCTAACGCATCAAATCTTTCTTCTATGCGCGGCAGAGGGAAAGCATCTCGCCGAGTCTTCGCATTTAACTTGCTGTAGTCTACACATAGTCGTAGAGAAGAGTCTCGTTTCCTCACTAAAACTATGGGAGACGCGTAAGGGCTCTTGCTGGGTCTAATAACACCTTTCTTCAAAAGTTGATTAATGTGATCTTTAACCTCTTGATATTGACTAGGAGGTATTCTTCGGTAGGGTTGGGCCACCGGAAATTCATCATCTGTAATGATCTCATGAGTTACCTCCTCTGTATATCCTGAATCTTCCTCACACAGAGCAAAAGCATTACGGTGTTTGGACAGCAGTGCACACAGCGCTGCACGTTGCTCGTCAGTACCCTTAAAGTCTGAAATGTTCACTGGAATAGGCAAATCCTTTTCTATTTTTTCAGATTTGGCTTCTATTTTAACAACACCGTAAGAATCCGTATGAAAATCAAATTCACAGTTTCTACTACTTCTATTGAAAGTAATTCACCTAGTCTAGCACCTGGTTTAATCCATGCATCAGTTTCACCCAGATTTATTAACTGTAAGGGAAACTCACCGTCCTTGGCCTGCACACATGTAGGCATTAGCATTACATTATGAGGTAGGTTCCCTCGACCGACTGAGCAAACATCGACTGATGCTGTATAAACCTTTGGAAGTTTCTTTCCAGTTGCTGAAACTGTCTGCATAGACCATGCAGGGATCTTAAGTGAACGTTGTCCTCGGAGCTTTGCATGACCAATAACTCCGGACTCATCACCTATGTTAAACGTTTTCCCCACACCTTTAAAGTCTGGGCCCATTGCTGGTTAATAGTACTAACATGGTTTATGTAACTTGATCCCAAGTTTTGACTGAGTAACACTCTAGTATGATTAATAACATTCATACCCAAAAGTCCTGGAACTTTACTGGATTGTTCACCAGTACTTTGCTGTTCTTTAAGAACAAGTACACCACG
>JAVFBZ010043846.1:0-10517 GCA_032466195.1 Katharina tunicata
AGAGATGATTCAGAAAAGTAATTTGACTGATGGGAATTTATATTCTGCCAGTGGCGTAATTCGTGGTCATTGTCGTCAGTCATAGATTTATAATCGTCAAATTGATTTAGTTCGATTGGGTTACAACACATGTTGTCAATTATGTCTAAAATATCAGTCTCAGTCGATGACGGTGTTGTCGAAAGAGGTAAGTCTGTAGAGTCGTGGAAAGGTAACAGAGAAAAGAGATTTAACGAAGTGTCACCTCGTGAATATTTCAACAAAAGAGCTTGACATGACAGTTGAAAGGATAAATCTGTTGAGCCGGTTTACAAAATAAAGAAAAAGTTTTACAACAAGACAAACATAATTATATACAAAAAAAAATATTTACAGTACAAGTGAATGCTGAATAAGAGTGGCGAGGAACGCGGAGCTGTAGTTCGAGTTTAACAAGGGGACAATGTAGGCCTAACATATTAACATACAGAACTACAGCCAATCGTTTAATGTGTCGTCCTAATGGTTAGTCATTATACACTTTGTATGAGGTTACGAAACATTTAATTTAACGTTTGCATATGCCTATGTAGCTTAATGAAATCGCTTATTTTGCAAATCAGGGTCGCACTCAAGGTTATTTCACTCGTGATGCAACGTGATATCATGATGTAATGATACAGATAGATTAAACAACTGGGTGCTTGTTTGTTTGACGCCGTACTTAAGGTTATTTCACTCAAATAACGGCGGTCGGGGAGTTATATAGTATATAGCATGGGATTTCAAGGGTGATTATACAGGATAGAATACACAGGAGAAATACTTCACGGATTATGTGAGCAGAAGTCAGTTGTTTGATATAAAGACTGATATTAACTTCGTACTCTAGGGTATTTCAGTTGAATAACGACTATGAAGTGCGGGTGTATGGTTCAAATACATATATTAAAGTGCAACGGGACAAAGACTTGAACACATGTATGATGACAGTAACACACAGTAGAATGACACGCTCACAGATCAGGGTAATTTTCAATGTTTGAAAATATTATTGACCCAGACGGAAGTCACACAAGATCCACGATAGAAAATATACTAGACGTGACACATGAGTAATAATATACAGATAGATGGGGGAGACTAGTCCGGTTTTTGACAAACATCAAACACGCACAACATACTTGATTACGAAAGAACATACGCACTTAGACAATGTCCAGTTCTGTGACAAACATCAAACACGCACAACAAACTTTATTACAAACGAACACAAGTACTTTTACACACGACACGACAAAATACACTCATAGGTCGATATTTCTACTTACGTTGTAGTCAGTATGATAATAAAGTGGTTGGTGACGTCAAATGAACTGCAGAAATAACACATTCCCATATGACAGAGTATTGTCAATTTACGCCTTGAAATAATGATAAATCAATACATTGCCCTGTTGATCTCTCACACAAACACATTTAAGACTAATTATATGGCTTACAAAACACATAAATACCTTCTTTGCAACCTCAAATTCGCGAAAACCCCACTTTCAATGTGTTTCCGCCATTTTGCCAATTGTAAAGTCATTTAATTATTTGCAGACATGGTTTCGTATTTTCTGATTGTCGGGCTATAACATACCCGTTTTGTACAAATGATACATTTGTGTCAAACCACACTACTTGCCACAGATTGCATAGTAAAATGTTTTTGTTAGGATGTTAATGCTATTTAGTAACGCTGCCCAGAAGTGCTAATCGGAAATCAAACTTCACTGATATTCATTTTCCCGAGATCATACTTAAGGATGTTAGTGATAGTACAAAAAGAAGTTCGCTGTTAAAAAAGCATGCTTTTTGCTTTCCAAAACGACTGTGTTCAAACCTGTTTTGTTGATACGAATATGTGATGAGCAGTCAACTAGCGTTACTCTGTATGAAATATCACATGACCTTATTTCTGTCTACGAAGCGCAGTCAGGAGAAACTCAGTCGAGTGTAGCACAGTATTTGTTGATTTACAGTAAAGTAGCATGAAGTTTCCGATTACTGTCTTAATCTAGTACTTCAAACACTTTTCGATCAACTTCATTTGTGCTGTTGGACGTGCTTAAGCACTTGAAGGAAGTTAAACGTAGAAATACGTTGTATGCCAGTTGAGAGAAACTAAAGTAAGTGCATAATTAGAGGCTCACGCAGATTGATTTCAGCGCAATGACTCCTATATAATTATGTCATTTTAAGTTAACAGTTACGTTTTCTAATGCAAGTGTCATCGAATACAGATTCATTTTGATCAACACATTAAACCCTCGAAATGATTTCTATTATTTTGATTTGAAGGCTGTTGTGCCAGCTTTTATATTTTAATTATCTTTAAATATATTCCCTCTACAGTATTGGGATATATGCAGCGACACTTGGGATGAATCCTATGAAGCCTCATTGACAGCTGTGACAAAATGTACATATTCATCACGTTGTAAATATATATCAGGTTATGACCTCATCGCATCATTTTTTACCTCCATCTGTTGAAAACTTCAAATCATTTTGAGCTTTTGGTATCATTTTAAGGTAAGTTTTAACAGCAGATATAGGGCCAAAAACAATTTTGTCATAATTCTAGTAGTGTCTAGTTTTATGAAATGCATACCAATGTGTTCGTTCTTATTATTTGCATTGATTATATTTTATTTGTTTATAGGACATAACTACCCCTATTTTCTATTGTCGATCATTTGACTTCTTTTTCAGGAGGAAAAACAGTTTATTCTCCAAGTTGAAAGACTAATCAGTTGGAAAACCTCTAATATGTATCATTTGATGTTCATTGGAAACATTTTTCACAACTTTTCCCTGGAAAAAGAAATTTCTAGAAAATCAGTGATCACCCTACAGTATGGTATCTAGACATGAAAGAGATATGAGAGATTTAAATGTGACCGTTTTCACGAAGATTTTTCCATCCCTTGACCAGGAGTTCACCACTAATTGAGGAGTTGAGGCTGCTTTAAGTAGAGCTTGATTAATCGGTGTAAGATCCTCTTTTTTACTACTGTAGGCCCTTTGAGAGCCTTACGCTTCTTTATACAGTCATTTTTCACTCTCCGTGACATGAACTTAACAATCACACGTCTGGGTCTAGTGTGGTCAATAGTAAGTGGTCCTAGTCTGTGTGGTGGGCAATGTTGACATCACGTGATGTCAACTTCATGTCCAGCTTTCTTTTTATAGTACTAACGACTTTATTTACACATTCGTCCACTGTTTCTTCTTTACTATCCCCTTCTGACCCATAAATCCTGATACTACTAAGTCTGCCATGTTGTTCTAAATCACTGTGTTTCATTTGAGAATCGGTTAGCTGTATTTAAATTTTTGTTATTTCAGTATCATTTTTGTCTTTTTTTTTTTCAATTTTACGGACAATGTCCTTACCTTGCCCCTCAGGACGGTGTTCTTTTGTTCGAGGTCCAACATTCTAGCTTCTTGTTTCTCAACAATTTTCTCTTCTGTAATAGTTAAATGTTCCAGTAATTTCTCACCTGTTATGACGACATCGAGTTTAGACATGATTAGTCCTAACTGTGTCTCGATTGTTGATTTAGTAGGCAACTCAGTTTGATCGGAATCCCTTTTGGGTGAAACAGAATCGTCAACACTGCTCTGTGAGGAGATAACATTTCTCTTCTGGCGTTTTTTAAGATGCCGGCATTGCGTTGCTTCGGTATACTTTGCAGTGTAAACTGTAAATCAAGCATGTCCTGCACGAAGTGTGCACAGGTAAACCGGTTTGAAGCAGGTGACCTGTGGGTATAGGCTGTCTGCAATACACTGCCCGTAGGTTACAATGACCTGTTGATTATAACATGGAGTGTATAGTCCGAGGCCTGGTCAACTGTACTGTAACTGATTGTATGATTGCCCCAATATCCTCCGACGAAGCCTTCTCGGTAAGGGCATTTTTAATAGAGCATACACTGTAAATGAGGGAGCGTTAAACAGATAGTCCCTGGATCTATCACACACAGCCCATTTGAGTGCAAGGAATTCAAGTTTTCCATAATGTAGGTGGTAACGTTTCTCTGCTGGTGTCAGTGTCCTGGATCCATATGCTACCACTCTCATCACTCCATGTTGTTCCTGATAGAGCACTGCTCCCAACCTTTCGTTGGAGGCATCGGTGTGGAGGATGTATGGTGAGTTGAAATCGAATATGCCATGATACTGGAACTTCACAGTAGGTCAAGTAAACGTTCTAGTGCTTCCTGGTGAACCAAATTCCATTCAATGACTTCACTGGATGGTCTTTGGCTTTTATTGGATTTCTTCTTTGTCTTCTTAGAGGGACTGGAATCAGATTTAGGAACTTTGAGGGCTGCTGCTTGACTAGAGAATCCTGGTATATATTTCCTGTAATAGCTTAACAGTCCAAGCATTTTTCGAAGGTCTCCTACTGTCTGTGGAGTTTTGTGTTTAAGCTGTGACACTGCTTCTTTCTCAGTTGGATCTATTCTGTAGCCTTTCTCCAAAACAATATTCCCCAGATATCTGACCTCTTTTCTGAAAAGGTCACATTTATTAGATTTCACTTTAATGCCTTTTTGACCTTAATCTGTGAAGAACTGTTCTGAAGTCTTCAATGTGCTTTTCAAAACTTGGACTAAACACGAGGATGTCATCGAGATAAGGAATACAAATTTTGTCACGTAAATCCGACAGGCAGTCATTCAAAACTTTTCTAAAATATGGCGGGTGCATTGGTCAACCCGAAAGGGATACAAATCCACTCGTACAATCCCCATGGGGTTACAAAAGCTGTCAGTGGTTGGCTTGCTTCTGTCATGAATCCTTGGTGGTATGCTTTCCCTGGATCTATCACACACAGCCCATTTGAGTGCAAGGAATTCAAGTTTTCCATAATGTAGGTGGTAACGTTTCTCTGCTGGTGTCAGTGTCCTGGATCCATATGCTACCACTCTCATCACTCCATGTTGTTCCTGATAGAGCACTGCTCCCAACCTTTCGTTGGAGGCATCGGTGTGGAGGATGTATGGTGAGTTGAAATCGAATATGCCATGATACTGGAACTTCACAGTAGGTCAAGTAAACGTTCTAGTGCTTCCTGGTGAACCAAATTCCATTCAATGACTTCACTGGATGGTCTTTGGCTTTTATTGGATTTCTTCTTTGTCTTCTTAGAGGGACTGGAATCAGATTTAGGAACTTTGAGGGCTGCTGCTTGACTAGAGAATCCTGGTATATATTTCCTGTAATAGCTTAACAGTCCAAGCATTTTTCGAAGGTCTCCTACTGTCTGTGGAGTTTTGTGTTTAAGCTGTGACACTGCTTCTTTCTCAGTTGGATCTATTCTGTAGCCTTTCTCCAAAACAATATTCCCCAGATATCTGACCTCTTTTCTGAAAAGGTCACATTTATTAGATTTCACTTTAATGCCTTTTTGACCTTAATCTGTGAAGAACTGTTCTGAAGTCTTCAATGTGCTTTTCAAAACTTGGACTAAACACGAGGATGTCATCGAGATAAGGAATACAAATTTTGTCACGTAAATCCGACAGGCAGTCATTCAAAACTTTTCTAAAATATGGCGGGTGCATTGGTCAACCCGAAAGGGATACAAATCCACTCGTACAATCCCCATGGGGTTACAAAAGCTGTCAGTGGTTGGCTTGCTTCTGTCATGAATCCTTGGTGGTATGCTTTGCCTTGATTTAATAGACTAAACCACTTGTTGCCTCCTAACCCGTCTAAGATGTCTTGGATTCTAGGAAGAGATTGTCTGTCGCTAACAGTCTTTTGATTAAACTGCCGAAAGTCAATACATAGTCGTAGAGTGCCGTCCCTCTTACGAGCACAGACAATGGACGACGAGTAGTTGGACTTAGATTTGGTTATCCAACCACGATTAAGTAGGTCACACAAATATCCCTTCACCTCTTTATATAAGGATCGTGGGATGGACAAATAGTTCTTTTGCATAGGAATATTATCTATGAAATTTATGACCATCACCAGGTCTTTGGCACATCCTACATTGCTGTCGTCTTTGTAGAAGGTGTCAGCTTCATCTGTTAGCCTTTGGCGAACTGCCGCTTTCTGATGTGGAGTAAGAGGGCTCTGGCTTAAGCCGATGTTGGGCTGCCACTGGACTGGTGTTTGTGCAGGCTCAGAAGACTTACTGTAGGATTCATCGCTTGATGCCTTCTCAATAACTGGAAACACAACCCAGCTGGTTCTATCTGGCCTAAAACTGTTCTACCTGGAAGCTCGATCGAATGTTTTGTCATGTTGGTAACTTGAATGTTAACTCTTCTAGTTGACTTTGACAGGTTGATCAGAGTTTTTGTTATTTGAAGGCCTACTGGCAGATTTGTTGACTGTTCAAACAATCCAGACATACCGTTTGCTTCTATACCAAGTCTGATTGAACATTTAAGGTTAACAAAATCTTGCGGTGCAACAACAAAACGATGACGAACACATTTGACTTCAGCAAATGTCTCTAATTTCGGCATTTGAATGTAGTTGACCAACACTTTAGCTTTTTTATTGTTCAGACTCTTAAAAGAACTGCATAGGAGATGAGATATGGTAGAACATGTGGGATCTATTTTCTGTATCAAAGCCACATATTCCAGAAGTCAAAGCAATCCAACCCACATACAAAGTTTTTGGACAACCATATGCACGAGTTTTCGAAAAGAGTTTGGGATTGGATATTGGTCTTGGAGAGTTGTCTTGCAGTTGATTTTCTTTCATCTTTGCTGTAAGATGAGAAATATCCGCTCTGATATTCTGCACCTCATATCGAATGGCGTCAAATGGATTTTCCTTTGGTGGCTTACTTCTTTTGTCAGATACAGATAACTGAGGGTTTTGTTCAACATCAGCCGCGACGTCGTGGATTTTAGGACGGTGGTGTCGTAAGCGTTGCATTCGCTCAGATTCCTTGGTTGTTATAGCACTCATTTCTCGAATTAGGTCACGATCAGAAACATCATTATTTGATAAGAGTGGTTTCAGGTCATCTCTAACAGATTCATTCTGCAAACCAGCCCTTAGGGAATGTAAGAATGTTCGTTGAATTAATGCTGTACTAAAACTGATCTCGGCACCATTAGCACAAGTTGTTAGCACTTTATGTTTTAGGTCTAGTGCTCTCATTACAAAGTTCTGTGCATCCTCTTTTGAAGACTGTGCAAGTTGACTTAATTCAGCATAATAGTCTGATAACGTTTTGTCTTTAAAGTGATGCTTAAGTGTGTCTTTAAGTTCAGTTACTGAAAGCTTGTCATTTTGTTCCAAATAATTTCGAAGACTTGAACCAGCTGGTAGCGCACGAACGACTGCTTCTATAATCGTGTAGTCAGTGTAGCCCCTTTGTATGCCTTGATCTATCTGCATGGCTAAACTTGAATACGTCAGTTTATTATTCTGTCCATAATCACCTATATGTCGTTTATTTTAAATTCCTTTTTCCACTGTGGAAAGTTGCTTGTCTGTTTTTTCTACAGTGGGTTGACCGGTACTGTTCATTAATTGGTCAGCAGCAATAAATGGACTTTGGGTCAATGCAGGTTGTATCATTGAGTATTAATTTTTGTACTGTTTCAAATATGACCCGCCTTTCACTAACACTATGTTCTTCTTCTACTGTAAACAAATATCCTTCTATTGTCTTTACTGTTCTTTTTTTTTCATTTTCCTTGTACGTGGTGCTTAATTGTTCAAACACTTTATTTAGTTCATGTGATTGTATCTTATACAAATCACTCAAGATGCTACATTTGGGGTCTTCCATAGTGATGGTTCATTGATTACTTAACTCCTCATTTACCGTTCTTTTATTCATTACTGTTATTTTCCATGTTTCAGTCCCTATTCTTTTTATATTCTATTTATCCTTATTTATGTCGGTTTTCCCAGTGTGCTCGGTGAATGGTATTATTATCACCTGTCCTGACCTGTAGTTGGGCTTGCTGGAGCCATTCTTTAGTATCTGTAGTTTTGCTTCGGGTGTCGTCTTTCAGCATTGGACTGGGCATTGGGTCACGTCGGGGTCACCAAAATGTTACCCTGGGTCGGGTAGGAGCATGTTTGATCCAATTTATTACCGTATACCATCAAAAGAACAACAACCATTCTGTAATGATGAACAAAAATATATATTTGATAACGGTCGGTTTCTACATCTCCAGGCCAAGACAAGGGGTGGCTGGCTCAAATTAACATAAATCTTGCAATAACATGATCAGACTCTATATCTGTACTCGGATTTATGATCACAATAGATTTCCTTTGCTTTCTATATTTAAACGTGATCATTAAATTAATGCTTTTAAACCTTTCAGTTTATTTTTATGTCAATATGGTCCTAACAGACTTCCATAGATTTTAGACTTGTAATATGCTACGTTAGAACGACTATTATGGTATGTGTATTCATAAACACGGTGTGTTACGACACACGTCTAATATGTGTTACTATCATACGCACAACGTGGGCTAAAAGAACTTCCATACTTTATATGTGTATTCCCTTATTATAGCTACATATGGCTTTATACCATGTATGTTTCACTACAATTATAACCAAACTTGTGTATTGACTTCCATTTGATCATACATTACTGAGGGAACAGTCTACCAATGCCCCTAGCCTCGTCCGTCTGTCCGTCCGAAGGTCGAGCGCTCTATGTAAACAGTACCAGATACGGCAGTGCTGTGGTCGGACAATCCACATGGCCGCGTCAAACATTGGTCACAAATATCAGAAAAACTCGTTACACAAACATATTACTGTTACAAATTCCTATGAAATAAACACTACAGCCCCTCATTTGCTCTAGGAGCGGAGTCAGAGCGGTTACATACCTGTAATGATGAACAAAAATATATATTTGATAACGTGTGAATTATACAGGACGAGACAAGGGATGGCCGACTGAGGTCACATGGCTACCAAAACACCACACGTCCGCTCTACCCTCGATGCATTTCACTAGTTTTCGTGTTTGCATTTAAAATACACATTAAAATACCAGGTTGCGATTTCCCCACAACAAATGTAATAATAAACAATCAGTAAAAATCTAAATAACCTTGTGAAACAACGAAAAAAGATGAGAACTAATTAATGTTGAACAAGCCTCATGGGAGATAATCCCTTGAAAAATATTTGTTATAACACTTTTCAATCGAGTTATGCCCCCTGATATGATGAAAGGTTGACCGTGTTACACTCACATGGAAATGATCGGAGCAGTTCAGACTCGCCTCTATTCAACCGTCATGTTCAAAATGATTTATGTAAAAATGTTTAAAATGATTTATGGTGCATGTTAATATACATACGGTTGTTTGGCAATAATGTATTTCATAAGTATGTGTGTGTTGTGTGTGTGTGAAATATTCTACGTTCTCAAACATTTGACTGGTCGACGATATATTTATCATTCGTATTTTCGCAAGGGCTCTTAAAGTTTACGTCACGTGCTAAGACGTAGGATGTAGAATAGCTTCTATTGTAGATTGTATATTTATGTGAGCCTCACGAGACAAAACAACGTATTTACATCTTGTGGCATGACAACGTCCTAGTGTTCGAAGCTCAGCTCAAAATGAATCCTTGCTATTTATAACACATTGCTGGGTAAATATGACCAGCGTCGTTGCTAGGTTCAGCACTCATTCGTAACAGATTTGCTAACTAATTGATTGGTCTGACATGAATCCGTACACAAACACGACCTGTTGGACAAATTAAGGTCCTCCGTTACCGTGTACTGACAGCACGGATGTAAGGAAGGCACATATTAGCCCCTTAGTGAGAGGCCATGTAAATGATAACACCCCTGCGACTGCGACTTAACCACCCTCTGGGAGTGTCCGATCAAGCAGATGGTTTCCGGACACCCTGAAACGGCGTTGTTTGTACACCCACGAACTGTCCACAAATTACCATAGTGTCCCTCGATTTTTTATCAACAGTTCTGATATGAAGACACAAAACAATATTTGTAATTTAGTACGGATGAGAAGGATAATTTGTTGATAACATGCTTTATAGTATTGTATAACAAGCATTGGTCGAGTACAGCTGTGAAAATATTTGTTTAGCTGAAAGGGACCATATATAATGAGAGGAATACAAGCAGGCGTCATTATTGAGCTAAATTGATATAGCTCGATGGATGCAAACAAATATGTAGTTTATTTGCCAAGTTAATATTTCACGTTCCATACCCGAGTAAATGATAAAGGGAAGACACCGCTATTATTTTGATTTATATCCTATTGTTTGTTTGATTGGGGGTTTACGACGTTATTAACTCCATTTGCCTCATGTGACGGCCTCCCAGCCCAGTGGGTGAAGGAAACTACCATAAACGAAGACATGACGACTGAGATGGATTTTCAACTTCTGGATATATTTATTGTTAAGCGACGTTTCGATCTAGATACTAAGATCGTTTTCAAGCAATGGTTACAAATCTCAACAAAATATACTT
>JAVFBZ010043879.1:0-10516 GCA_032466195.1 Katharina tunicata
GTTATTCTTAATAGTCGGTGATAATAGCTCCTTTGAGAGCTAATGTTTTATTGTTTTAAAACCCGACTTTAAATAAAATATATATTATCTTATCTTATCTTATCTTAGGGAAGTACGTGTCGTCGGGGGGTATGGGTATCCCTTCCTCAATGAGTTTTTCAAAGATGGTGCGGGTGTTGTGAAACACACCACCCGGGTAGATTTTTTTCACCGATACGTCACAGCATTTCTCGTGGCGTCGTAGATTAAAGGCACGATCAAACCGTTGACTGCACTGGGAACACTGGTGCTGGTGTGCGTACAGGCCTTTGTCGAACACATAGCGGAAATGACGTTCGTGTATATTGAACATCATCGTGGTGGTGTACATACCGACAGAGCGACGAATGCATACAGCATGTTGACGATCGTCCTCTTGTGTCAGCTGATATACTTCTATGTTGACGTTGAACAGCTTTTCCGCATTGTCAAGTCGACGGAGGGGTGCTCCGCAAAAACAGCGGGCCTTTAAATTTTCCACTTTCAAATAGATTTGGAAATAATGGTGAGCTAGGGTGTCACAGCCTTTGGGTGGGGCCTGTCAATTTTCCGCTTTCAAATAGATTTGGAAATAATGGTGAGCTAGGGTGTCACAGCCTTTGGGTCGGGCCTGTAAATTTTCTGCTTTCAAATAGATTTGGAAATAATGGTGAGCTAGGGTGTCACATTCTTTGGGTGGGGCCCAGTCCAGGACGATGGCTAGGCACCGAAAGAAACAGAGATGGTGACGTTGGTGACTTGATCGACGTACCATTTTGTATCTGGGCGTTGCAGTCGTCCCCATTTCAACGTGTCGTGATCCGTGTAGGTCGGGTGCTCTAGTAATAGGGCGTTTAGTGTGGCTGCGTTTTGAATTAAATGGGGCATGGGTAGAACTTTGGCGTTGTTTATGCTAAGGTAGTCATATCGGACTTGATTGGTTTCTCGATGGCGGGGAATAAGTCCGTAGGCAAAACTTCATTTAAAGGCTGCTGTTTGGTCGTTGTAGATGGCTCGAACAAAACGATCTAAGCCTGTGACAGCCTGTAGACGAAAATTATACTGGTCTTGAACACGACACTGTCTGTGAAATTGTTGCCGGATCGAACCCCAGTGCTGGCGGTACAGTTGAGCCGTGTTAGGGGATTTGCTGATGTTGTCCAGGGGCGGTTCTGTTGGGTCCTCCACGAGTGGTGCCGGTTGAACTGTTTAGGCGTAAGGGATAGGTCGAAGGGGTTGTGGTGGTTCCAGGGGTTGAAGCGGTTGCGGTGGGGGTATTGGGGGTGGAGCTGATGAACGTGGTGGTAGTGGTAAATATATGTCGGAATAATGAGCCACCGTGAGGGGGGGGGGGGGAATTGGTGTTTTATTGGTTCACATTATACTGTACAACGTCAACTAGTGGGTGCTTGTAGTCGATTTACAACACCGTTTTACCCTCCTCATTTATTTCACACCCCCATCAGTGTATTGTAAGTACTACCAGCGGCAAGAGCATGTCGAATTCTCTCTAATACGAGTTTTAGTATCACTGTGTCTTGTTTTAGTCACACAAGGGACGGTTTAACAGAACCACAAGAAACACAACTTTGATATTTTTTTTGTAAACAGTAGTTTAACACAACAACCAATTAACATCCACTCACCGATTTAACGCACCAATCAACACGCTTCACCTAAACACAACAGCTATAAAAAACGACCACCAAACTACACACGACCCACAAACTTTCAACCCACCACGATGAGTGCTGACAACCTGCCTAGGGGAACTATAACTACACCAGCACACCGTCTCCGTGTGCTCAGACAAAGACTACGCCTACATGACATCTATACAGTCAATGGGGATAGACCTGGAGGCTGGTTGAGTCGAGAGATCCGTGCTGCTAGAACACGCCATATCCGATTGTATACGAACACATCAAGGTCGGAGGATGGATCAGACGTGAAAGACTACCTTCGAGTGACGCACCGAGACCGAGCCATTCATATTTCCCTTCACCCTGAAGCACCACCCCTACCGCCATTGGAGATGAACAACCACAACAACAGCCTACAACTTGAATCTTCAGAGCATGGACAACGACCACTAGGCCCCACGCCCGAATTCCGAGTTTGCCTTACAGCACTTGCAGATATCGTATTCGAGCCCTACCATCATGCTGCCTGTTGCGGTACGTGTGCCACACACCCAAACCTCCACCAACGATGTCCGATGTGTAGAACATCCGTTTTAAAAGCCTACATAATTTATTTTTAAACTACGACTCTATGCTTTTCCAAAGGCCCTTCTCATGGCCACCCACTCCCACAGAAACAGATCTCAAGTTTGCAATTTTTTTCAGACTAAACACCAGGCCCTACACCTCACATGTATGTAAATAGTACTTACCAGCTCGACACGGTGTCGCTTCATAGGCGGTTCCTCCCCACGGTCGTGCATCAGTCGCTGGTGCCGTTTTAAATCCGATGATCGGTCGAACGATCGAGCACAATGCCCGCACTTGAACACACCAGCTCCCCCAGACTGGTGCTTTCACGTCGATGTCGATCTAAATTCCTCTTCACCGTAAATTCCGTTTGGCATATGTCACAGATAAACATGTTGTCGTCTCGAATACGTCTAACAAATGGAAAACTACACGCTAAAACAAGCTGCTTTTATACTACACCCAACCAACAGACCTTCACACGCTTCTTGGAAAAAAAACCCAGTACCAAAAAATAATAAACATAACATAACAATGGGTGACGTCACTTGTTTAATGGTATTCCCCACATCCTTTTTTTATATATCGAAAAGAGTTAAAACTTATCTTGTTTGATTGGCATTTAGAAGCTAGGTAAATTACAAAGACTTTTATCCAGATAAAGGCTACGATTCATTCTCTACGGTAAGCACTGACACAGGGACACGGAAATCGTGTATTTTTTTAATTTTTTTTTATCTAGATATTACCCACAAATCTTTTTGTATTCTGAATTATTTTTTTTTAAATCATTAAAATGATTAAGCCTCTATCACAGGGACCTATCACAGCGTACAAGAAAAACAAATATGTCAAGGGCCTCTTGGTCAAGACGAAACTCCCTTCTGTATCAGATAACCCTAGTACTTATTCCAAGTTACATCTTCCTCCTATGAATGTCAACAGCCAGCTGAATGCCGGTTTTACTATGATTGGAGGCAGGACTATGCTGCCCAGGAGAAAAAGATGAACACGGTCTTAACAAGGTTACCCACAAAGTCACATTTTCCAGGAGATTTTGTCAGGTCTTCCATGAATTGAACATTTTATTAATATTCTATTAGTGATAATATGTTATTTTTTTTCTAAATGCATGTGATTTTTGACTGAGATACTTTTCTTGTATAACAAGAGGTGAGTGTGGGCAGTACATCAGCAGTACACTTCGCAGTGTATGAGGTATAACAAAGGGTGGAAATCAAATCATTGTTAACCATGTTAACTGTGTGTGTATATTGTAACCACCGTGATTCTAACTAAATATAATTAATAGACACCAAGTAGAAGAAATAACTCGAAAGAATATATTTCAAAATGAAACAATAATTTATTATTTTATGAAGAGGAAAATCCAGATATTCATATTCATATATACAGCAATTATATCCAGCTATAACAATAACCGCATACGTTTGTTATTGGTATACTATCAGCAAATGAGTATGGCGGTAGGTTAGAAAATCGCTTAGAAATAGCCATAGCCCTTATTCATAGTTGTTATATTTTAGGTTATTTGCTACGGTAATACTACTAAAATATTATTAGTGAATATAAATGGTATTTAGAAAATCGCACCTTTCGAGGTTTTAGAGATACAAGTGTATTGCCCTAAAGCTAGAACCGAATTAAAATATGATGATGATGATTAAAGAGTGATGGGTCATGCAGCTCTTGTGATAAGAGTCTATTCTCCCCAGAAACTTAGCTGTATATACTTTGCACTCAAATTAACATCAATGCGAGCCAAGCAAGCCCGCATATTGTAATGCTACCCGCGCCATGTGTGTATCAGGTACTGGATAAGCGCCTTGTATACTTTCAAACGATTCTTCCGGGGATTTAGAGTACTATTGAGATTTGGCTGTTGGATGCCTAATATGAGCAACTGGTAGAACAATAGGAAACGTATAGCAGAATGACGAGCACATCGCAGAATGAAGTGTTCAATTGTGTCTCGGACGAAGCAGCGTTCGCAGTTTCCGTCATGATGCCTATTTATTCTGTGCAGGTGTGAGTTTACTGGAAAGTGACCTGACACCAGACGAAGTAACAATACCTGCCCCTTCCGGCCCACAGCTGGACCTGTGGAAAATTAACAGATGATTGAAACCGAAAATATAATCTACCTGTATCGTCTGTGTCCCAGCGATCTTGCCAAAGAGATAGAAATTTGTTTTTAACAGAGGAATATACTTCAGCTATGTTCAGTCCTATTGACAAATATATGACCGGTTCTTGTACAGACTGTTTGACCAAACATCCGCAAGTTCATTACCAGGAACCGATGAATGACCTGGGATCCATTCAAAATAAATACTGATATGTTCATGACACAGTGATGTAACAGTATGCAGTGTGTCACAGGTGAGTGCTGATGAAAATAACCAGCTAAACTAGTCAAACAAGTTGTAAGACCAGTGGTCAGATTTCAGAAGAGCCAGCCCCAATAGGTGACCCAGTTTTTATTCAGATAGTGACAAAGAGATAATATCTCATCATAACACGACATCAGTACAATATCATGACATCATCCCTTTTATAAGAAGAATGAGTGTGCATTAACTAAGTCATTATTTAACTACATGGTTTCAATTAAACGGTCTGGTTTTTGGACAATTCGACCAGATTTAGTAGTTTGCAGTTTTATGTCAGGTTTAACATCATCAGAGCTGAGGTCGGAATGAACTTCAGAGTGAACTTTTACCTTACCGTTTAACACAGAACTTGTATCAACATCATCATGATTCAGATCGTTAAGGTTTTCTGTTATTTTCAAAATATGATTTCTGTTTCTTCGGACATAAGAACCTGATTCCGTTTTGACCTTAAATGACCTAGGTGACACTTCACCTTTAATGGTTCCTTTAGAAGTCCACAGTTTATCTTTGTTATTACGGAGACGAACAGAGTCACCAATAGCAAGGGGTGGTAACTGTCGTGAACTTTGATCAAAATAAAACTTCTGTTTTCTTTTCTGCAACAATTTCTTGGTCATACACCTCTCCCTATTTTTAGGGTAGAGACTTTCTGTTAATACAGGTAAGTTTTTTCTTACTTTCCTACCATTGTTTAACATCTATATTGGGGTCAAGCCATTTTCTAAGGGAGTAGAACGATAGCAAAGCAGACTAAACCAAAAATCAGAACCATCTGAATCACAATTTTTCAAAAGAGTTTTTACAATATGTACAGCTTTCTCAGCCAGTCCATTTGACTGTGGAAAATGAGGGCTGGATGTTGAGTGTTTGAAATCATAATCAGTTGAAAAGTTACAAAATTCATTTGAGGTAAACTGAGGACCATTGTCACTGAATACCTCTTGGGGAATTCCTTGGTCCGCTAAAACATACTTTATAGCATTAATAACAGATAAACTTGAAGTGCATTTTAACTGACATATGTTTTGACTGACATGTTTGACTTGGCCAAACCTTTTAATAACTATCACAGGCATTTACCATGTTTTCAATACTGTTATTAAGGCCTAGCCAATACATAACTTGCCTTGCTCTTCTTCGACATTTTTCAATACCTAAGTGGCCAGCATGTACTTTAACAAGCATTTTATTTCTGTGCACTTTAGGAATCACAATTGTTGTGCCTTTCAAAATCAAACAATTTACATAACTAAGTTTACTGCGAACATTCCAAAATTCTTTGATTTGATTGGGCAATTGTTTTTTGTCGTTTGGAAATCCCGTTTTAGTCGGGGCATCTCGATGGATCTGTAAAGATATGCGGGCAATGGTTATACGTGGTTTTTTTTTTTATCTGCTACGCATAACTTGATAAAGTTAATGGGATCAGACTTTTTGACGCGTGTACTTAAGGCGGTGGAAATATTTGGAAGAACAAACTGCCAGGAGGGAATCTGAAGTAGAGCAGGCTGATGAAGATCAACGTTATCAAGGGATAAATAAGACAAAAATCTTGAGAATCTAACAGAAAATGGGATACGGAGACAACTAGTATTGGAAAATAGCCCATCGTGACAAAAACTATGTAAGAGAGTTGATGCATAAGTGTTATATGCAGTTTTTAATTTTAGGCCCAGTTTCAGAGTTCTTAATTCTCTCCGTATATCTAAAGGGAACTCACCACACATTACCTGGAGGACATTGAGCGGAGTAGGACGCATTCCACCAACACATAAGCGCAATGTCTCGCACCAGTAGTCTAACTGTCATAGGATAAACGATTTGTAAAGAGTCATTAGACTGCACAATCGGCACCCCAATTAGTAGCCAATACACATTTTATTAAATTTATAGATTTTCGACATTCTGAAATAATCATTTCAACATGTTTAGCACAGGTCAGTTTTTTTTTTTTTATCAAGGATAACTCCTAAATACTTGAAAGAATTATAACATGGGATTTAAAGTAAGATCTAAAATACAAGGTAATTGTTTATTTGTAAAAACAACGCTCTCAGCTTTTAAGGATGAGAATCTAATACCCCACGACTTTGACCAATCAGTTATATTTGTTAGACCATGTTGGACATGCTTAACAGCGACTTTGAAATTTCGTTAAGTAACCATATACATTTATAGTCAGCGAAAAGCGCACAGGATAATCTTGGATTAGGACAAGCTGGCAAGTCATTTATCGTGATGGAAAACTTATTCGGTGAAATAACCGAGCCGTTCCCAACTCGTACCCATGGGGAGTAACTCTTGTGAATACTAACTTTTATCAATCTTTGCGAAAGAAAACTCTTCACTCACCCAAACATCCTCCCACCTATACCCAGATTATGTAGTTTCAATAGAAGACCTTCTCTCCACACCATTTCTTACGCTTTTTCTATGTTCAGAAATACCGCCACTAAGCATTATTTTTTTGCTTATGAATTTCGTATTTCCCTCTCTAAACAAACTACATGATCAGTCGTGTTTCTTAATTTACGAAAACCGCTCTGGGAAGGCGAGAACATGTGTTTCTCCAAATACACACAAGGCGGCTGTTTACAAGTTTTTCCATAACTTTACAAAGTGTAAAGGGCATTATAGGCATCTTTACCTGGCTTTCAAACAGGGGTTATGGTTGGCTTTTTCCAAGCGTGGGGCAGACACATTCTTGACCATATATTGTTCTATTATATTATATATTGTAAGACCAGCACATCAAGGCTAAATTCTGGTAGATGTCTCAACATACTGTAGGAAATCTCATCCTCTCCTTGCGTGGAAACCTTACAAGTATGAAGAGCCTGCTGTAGTTCAAACATAGAAAAATCCTCATTAATAGACATATCATCGTACATGGTTAAGTAAAGAAGCATTTTGACTTTCTATATCGTTTTTATGGTAAATAATTTCTGGTTCATAATTTTCATTACTGCTAACTCGGAAAAACTTTCAACTAGGACTTGACATTTCTCATTATTACTCACATATTTACTATTTTTCTAAAGGGTAGGCAAAGCAGACGTTTTGTATTTCCCATTAATAGCTTTTATTTTCCCCCAGACTTCTAATTCAAATTCAAATTCAAATAATCTTTATTTAATCTCGATAATTCCATAGGACAAACCTATTTTCTTGGAGGTCGAGGGCTTCACTAGTCAAACAATCAACAATAAAACATTAGATACATATACTCTGTCACAAAAGAACAGCATAGGTGAAATGTCACAAGAAAGTGTTGAATTTTTTTAAAATATCGTTTCTCGTGTACAATGGCCATGGATGATTATGTTTCTCAATGCTTCTGGAAAGGGACCACATGGCCAACTACAGCTGGGCAAGTACCTGGTTTGAGACGGGTGCCTGCACAAACCATTCTGAACCGACGTCGCGAAGCTGGTTTACGGGCTAGGAGACCATACGTTGGCCCCGTTTTGCAACGCCAACATCTACGTGTACGCGTTCGCTGGTGCACGAATGTACAGGGCTGGAACTTGAGAAACTGGCGGCGAGTATGGTTCAGCGACGAGTCACGTTTCCTTTTACAGAGACACGATGGACGACAACGCGTACACAGGCGCCGTTGTTAAACAAATTATTTTGTGTACAAGAGACTTGAATACACTGGGCTTCAATAGTGTTTAACGGCGGCAAGGTAAACTCACTGAACGTTATACCTGCCTTTATAAATAGAGCAAGCCCTCCTCTACTACCGTCTCTGTCGAAGCGTACACTTATATAACCAGGCAACACAAGATCTAGACTTGGTTTAAGGAGGTCTCATGTAAACATATAACACCAGGATGAAAATCCAATTGAGAAATATAATAGTTAAAGCTCTTGACCATGCGTTATAAGGCTGTGTATATTTTTGTGTAGAATTATGAAACCCATAATTAATAAGAATTTTACATAATTATGTTACTTCCATTATTGTTTACGTTGTATATTCTTCACTTTCAAAATACTGGAAAGGGAATCGGCATCTATAACCCCAGCTCCCAATTGTTTTGTGGCACACTTAGTTACCAAGCTGACTTAATCTAAACTTTCACCTAATTTGAAACAAGATATCAACAATGGAGGCAACAACATTAACAGTAAACTGGTCATGAATAATAGAATCAATCTGAGTCTCACAGGTAACCAAAGTATGAGTCTCAGCAGATTGACAGGGCCGCTTTGGCGGGGTAGAGCAAACAGAATAATTCTGTTAACGTACATGGCTGTCCATTACAGTGGGTTCCAATAATTCAGGAGGGCTAGGTTGGTTGGAAGCCACCACTTTTAGTGCGTCTGAATAAGATAATTTATCGGTGAAACGAACAATTTGTACCTGTTCAGTCTGTTTTCTAACTGGGCAATCCAGTTAAGATCTAAATATATTTTTTTTACTTGCAGCAAAATAATCAGGTATGTCCGTTTGTGAATGAAGATATTCAAGCGTAAGGAGCATTGTCACATTGTAAACACTATTTTAATTTCTAATAGAATAAGCAGATTCACAGATGATTTGTAGAGGTATCCCGGATGGTGAATGCAGCTTCATATATCTTGAGTAGGGCTTCCTGCCCTTGGACTTCTCTCCCTAGGTATATCTTCACCAGAAGATGAAAGTTGCTTGTTCGTGTTCTGCGCGGTAATGATTATGTGTCAGACGCAGATTTCACGTCTCCACTCGAACTAGCTGGCGGGGCAAACAAGTTGTCAACATCTAATAAGTCACGTCGCGTTGTTATGGTTGTGACCCTCAGCCATTCAAACCGCATTGCCAACTACTTCCAGTGTAGCGGTCCATGATATTCTTATTTGCCACTGGCCAGCTGATGGTGTCCGATCAGGTGCCAATTTTAACGATTTTTTACACGAAGTGCAGGGGTCACAAGTTGTATTCAACCGTAGCGCAGGATGTTGAATGCAATTTGGTGGAGGGCGATATGCTGGACCCGACTGTGCTGCTTTAATTGGTGGTACTGATGTGAGGTCGACTGGTTCAACAGTTTGGATGGAAATTACTGGGCTGACTGGCTCTGTGGATGGTATATACAGTATGACGGTATATATGGATGATACATCTGAAGAAAACAAATCATAAAATAAGGAAACGTCGGGTAGATGAGTAGACGCGGGTTTTATGACAGGTGAATGTTGATGTTATTCTGGAAAGGAAATTGGAAAGACTGAATTCGCTTTACTGCCCGATGAAAGTGTTGAGTAATCAGGGTTTAATTCTGGAATAGAATGAGGAGAGAAAAGAGCTGGATTATTTGCAGTGTTTAATAATGTTGGGACTGAAGCTGCTGCTGCTGATGATCATTAAACATGGAGCATGAAAAATCGTGTTGTCTGCAACGTCAGCGTATAATATGGGAAAGCAACAGCTTTCTATGTCTGGAATGTCCATCGGCGAAGGCTGGTGACTACGGTCGAGGGTATTCGGAAATAATGCATTTTCACACATTTTCGCTGAGAAAACAAATTTTCTGGCAATTCCCAAGCACAATGCTACAGCTTTTATTGTCGTTAGTTTTCGTGTAACTGTCATCATTACCCGAAAATCACATAAAATTCGGTTGCCAAGTATGGCTTAATATACTCTGTCAAAAAAAATAACGAATCCCGTTTTTTGTCGCTATTCGTGATTCGAATGGCCTACATACCATAAGGAGGGGAAGCCACTCATTCCGGGCGGAAATATTTTCTACACCGTCAACCCTTGAATCCAGTTTGTCTGTCGTTATTCGTGATTTGAGGAATGGGTTAAAAACTATTGGTCTACATATACTCTGTCAAAAAAGAAACGCATAGGTGAAATGTCACAAGAAAGTGTTGAAT